>JAUELO010000179.1:4267734-4282261 GCA_032357855.1 Amphibolips quercusostensackenii | reverse complement strand
CGTGAAAAAAAGTAGCAATAACACGTCCTTTGTTTGCCGGCCTAGGTGCTTGCCTGCCATCTTGCTGCTGGTCGCTCAACTGATCGCGACTTCGGGGTTTTCCGCGATTTGTCGATCAGGCCCGAAACGCGTCTCCATCAGTGTCAATAACATACTTCATGTAATTTTCCTCTTTATCAAGCACTTCTACATTCCGTCAATTTAAATCACACAGGCAAATAGAAAACACGCTGTTATTTGTAAATTCACAGTCTCATGTAAATGCAATGCTCTAAGTATCTTTACGATGTATTATATAGGTCAAATAGATTCCAGCGTAATACGCCGCAATTTTACACGTCGACTGACAAAGTACCGCGGTCAAGATTATATTAAAATGATCATTTTAGTTCAATTATAGCACAATGTTAATTAGTATTGAGGTCTCGTTAATTTACTACTTTATTCACAATCAAGTTTTGAAAGTCCGATAGGTTAAATTACGGTTGCATGTAATTTTCAACATAACTTTTTTTACAGCGCATCATATTTTATCATTCTGTATCATACTATGCCATATTGTATTATATTTTATCGTATAGCATCATGTTCTATGACGTATCATATTCTATCATGTTATATGATATGGTATTACATTGTATGATATTGTACGAGACAGAGAGAGGGGTAGCGTCAGCGTTACCCATATTCCCCCCAAATTCGGTTAGTTTTGCGAGTTCACACCGTGCCATAAGAAGTTATCACTTCAATATTTTCAAAAACTTGTATCCGAACGTCGAAGAATTGAGGAGAAAAATCTTGTTAGATACTTACATTGTCGGCCAACAGAGCGTAAAAACTTCGGCCAGACCAGAAGCTTCGAAATGATACTCTTGTAATAAAAAGGCCATATAGGTCTTGAAATGTTGTGCCTGCATTTCACCACTGTTGCCTCTCATATGCAATCTCTGCGCCAGAGTCATAGATTCAGCAGAGTAGTTACGAATTTGTCGGGACCTCTGCAAGTAAAAATCAACAAAACATTTTTAAAAAGAAGAGTAATTAGACGAAAAATAGCGATAAAAAAACAAAAAAGACCTTTGTTTCCGATAAAAGTGATTCCTTGTTTAATTTTGGAATGACAATATCAAGTGGTACATTCATCAATAAACGTCCATACTTTTCCCTAACACTTTTATCAGACGAAGTCGAGTGAATAATGGATAAATCAACTATCTCCATATACGTTTTTTCCGGCCAAATCACACCTTTTGTGCTGAATATCAACTCAAAAATGGTGCAGATTGCAGCCGAAATTTCATGATTAGTAGTTGCTGCACATTTGAGTAAACTCGAGATAATGTTTTGATACTCTTCAGTTTTGTACAACTTTGCGAGATAATTTTCTGCCTGGGTGCAAATTTCCTGCATCCATTCGGTCAGCAACAAAAGTGTTGCGTTGCAGGTTTCTTGTTTAAAAGTCCTGGCGAGTAGATTCAAAATTATCGACAAGTGTCCACTCGTAGGTGACATTGTTGGTACATCTAGAGGAAAAATATCCATTGGACGACAAACGTTTGTACCGGTTATTAAGCTCGAACTGGGCACAAAATGATTGTACCTGAAATCATTTCATATTAGTGATATCAAACTGAGAATATTCATTTTAAGCAGAGAAATCCAGGGCCTAAAATTTTTAAACTATTATTCTTCAGAGTCTATACATTTTTCAAATTTCCTATGTATATATGGCAGGTTTCATAGCCTTTACCCTACTCCCCATTTTACCCATTTTTCGTTTTTCCACTTAAATGCGAACTGAATTAATAGAACCTCATAAAAAAAATCCAACTATTTTGGGTTGAAAGCTAATTCCTTTAATTCTTTTTGGTTAAAAAGTCTACCATCATATTTTTGGTGGAAAATTAATCTTTTTTTATTAATCTTTTTTTAATTCAACAATTTCTTACAAAGTCATTCTTTTTGTTTACAAATTTAACTATTTTGTTAAAAATTCGTCTTTTTGATCTGAAAAATAATTTTTTTCACTTCAGATTTAATTATTCGATTCTTTGTTAAAAAATTTAGCTTTTTTCGTTTCGAATTCATATTTTCGTCTTGAAATCTCAACTCTTTTGGTAGAAAATTCAACTAATTGTTTCAAAATCACCTTTTTTTGTTAAACATTAATTTTATGGTTGAAGAATCACCATTTTAATTGAAAATTCATTTTTTCGGTTCAAAATTGAATTCTTAATTGATAATTAACTTTTCTCAATCGAAACTTTAACTATTACAATTTTGGTTGAAAAATAGTCGTTTTTAGTTAACGGTTTATCTGTTTGGTTGAAAATTCATTTCTTTTTTGTCTGGAAATTAATACTTTCCCTGAAGATTTAGGTAAGTCATTTTTGGTTAAAAATTTATCTTTTTTTATTAAGAAATCATATTTACGGCTTGAAATTTTAACTATTTTGGTAGAAAATTCAACTACTTGATTCAAAATAACTTGTTTGTTAAAAATTAATTTTTGGTTCAAGATTCATCATTTTAGTTAAAAGTTCATCTCTTCGATTGAAAATTGAACTATTTCATTGAAAAGTCGTTTCTTTTTTGGTAGAAAATTAATTTTTTCCCCTGAAGATTTGAATATTTCATTTTTGATAAAAAAATTTAGCTTTTTTAGTTAAGACTTTACATTTACGGCTTGAAAGCTCAATTATTTTGGCAGAAATTTCAATTATTTGGTTCAAAATTAACTTGTTTGTTAAAAATTAATTTTTTAGGTGAAGATTCATCCTTTTAGTTAAAAATTTATCTCTTTGGTTGAAATTTGAACTATTTCGTTGAAAATTCATTTCTTTTTTGTTGAAAATTAATATTTTCACCCGAAGATTTAAATATTTCGTTTTTTCTTAAAAACGTAACTTTTTATTTGAGACGTCATATTTGCGGCTTGAAATCTCGACCATTTTGGTAGAAAACTGAACTATTTGGTTCAGAAAATACTTGTTTGTTAAAAATTAATTTTGTTATTGAAGATTCATCATTTTAGTCTAAAATTCATCTCTTTGGTTGAAAATTAAACTATTTCCTTGAGGATTCTTTTTTTTTTTTGGTTGAAAATTAATTTTTTCCCTGAAGATTTAAATATTTGATTTTTGATTAAAAATGTATCTTTTTTAGTTAAGAATTCACATTTACGGCTTGAAATCTCAATTATTTTGGTAGAAAATTCAACTATTTGGTTCAAAATTAACTTGTTTCTTAAAAACTAATTTTTTGGGTGAAGATTCATTCTTTAAGTTCAAAATTCATCTCTTTGGTTGAAATTTAAACTACATACTTCGTTGAGAAATCATTTTTTTTTGTTGAAAATTAATATTTTCACCCGAAGATTTAAATATTTCGTTTTTTTCTTAAAAACGTAACTTTTTTATTTGAGAAGTCATATTTACGGCTCAAAATCTCGACTATTTTGGTAGAAAACTGAACTATTTGGTTCAAAAAATACTTGTTTGTTAACAATTATTTTGTTGTTGAAGATTCATCATTTTAGTCTAAAATTCATCTCTTTGGTTGAAACTTAAACTATTTCCTTGAAAATTCGTTTCTTTTTTTAGTTGAAAATTATTTTTTTTCTGAAGATTCAAATATTTCATTTTTGGTTAAAAATTTATCTTTTTTAGTTGAGAAGTCATATTTACGGCTTAAAAACTCAACTATTTTAGTAGAAAGTTCAACTATTTGGTTTAAAATTAATTTTTTCGTTAAAGATTTATCATTTTAGTTGAAAATTCTTTTCTTTGGTTGAAACTTGAACTATTCAATTAAAAAGTTGTTACTTTCTTGGTTAAAAAATAGTAGTTTTTAGTTGAATGTTCAGCTGTTTGGTTAAGAATTCGTTTCTTTTTTGGTTAAAAATTAACATTTTCCACTTAAGATTCAAATATTTCATATATGGTTGAAAATTAATCTTTTTTAAGTTAAGGATTTATATTTACGGCTTGAAATCTCAAATATTTTGGTAGAAAACTCAACGATTTGGTTAAAGATTCATTGTTTGGTAGAAGATTAATAATTTTAGTTGAAAACTGAATTATTTAGTTTAAAATTAGTTTCTTTTTTGACTGAAAATTAATTTTCCCCTGAAGATTCAACTACATATTCCATTTTTGGTTAAAGATTTATCATTTCAGTTGAAAACTAAATTATTTAGTTCAAAATTCGTTTATTTTTTACTGAAAATTAATTTTTACTGAAAACTTATCTATTATATTTTTGGTTAAAAATGTATCTTTTGTAGTTGACAATTCAGATTTTCGAGTTAAAAATTCAACTGTTTTAAAGAAAATTCAACAATTTTTTTTCTTTCTTGAATGGAAAATCTTTCTTGGTTGAAAATTCATCTCTTCTAGAAGATTTATAATTTTAGTGAAAAATTCATCTTTGTCAGAAAATTTAAACAATTTCTTGGAAATCCGTCTTTTTTAAAATATTCAAGTATTTGGTTGGAAGTTAACTTTTTTTTGTTATTCAAAAGTCATATTTTCTGATTAAAAACTCAATTATTTATGGTTGAACCTTAATTATTTTTGGTTGTGAAGTCTAATATAATATTTTTGGTTGAAAATTAATCTTTTTGGTTAAAAATTAAACTATTTCGTCGAAGATTTGTTTTTTTGTTATTGAAAATTAATTTGTTTTTACCTGAAAATTAACTATTCCATTTTTTGCTGAAAACTTATCATTTTTACTTGAAGATTCGTAATTTTAGATGAAAATTAAATTATTTTATTAAAAAGTCTAGTATTATATTTTTGGTTGTGAATTAATCTTTTTCGTTCAAAATTGAACTACTTTGTTGTAAATTCGTTTTTTTTTGTTGAAAATTAATTTTTTTGATAAAAATTTAATTAATTTATTTTTGGTTAAAACTGATCTTTTTTAGTTGAAAATTAAACGATTTGGTTAAAAAATGTTTTCTCTTTTGTTGAAAATTAATTTTTTTAACTGAAAACTTAACTATGCCATATCTGGTTAAAATATAATTTTTCACTGAAAATTTAACTATTCCATTTTTGGTTAAAAATTTATCCTTCCATTGAAAAACTCAATTGTTTTGTTGAAATTAAATTTTTTTCGAAAAATCATATTTTCGGGTTGTATTTTCAATTTTTTTTGTTAAACCTTAATTATTTTTGGTTAAAAAGATAGTATTATATTTTAGGATAAGAATAAAACTTTTTGGGTTGAAAATTTTACTTGGTTGAAAATTTACTTCATGTTGGAAAATCATATTTTCGTGCTCAAAATGCAACTGTTCTTAGTCAGAAGTTAATTCTTTTTGGTTAAAAATTTAATTGAAATGAAAAATCTAACAAAAGAAAAACTCACATCATTTTTTATTTTTACCGCAAAATCTATTTTTATCTACTTCATTTAATTTAGCTACTCCTTTTTTGGTTGAAAATTCGTATTTTTAGGTCGAAAATTAAACTATTATGTTCAAAATTAATTTTCTTGTTAAGAATTAATATTTTCGGGTTGAAAAATCAACTGTTTTGTAGAAAATTTAAGCATTATTTTTACTTGAGTGAAAAATCTTCATCAGTTGAAAATTCAACCCTTCTGATAAAAATTCATCTCTTATGGTAGAAATGCTTTACTTTTGGTTAAAGAATTTATTATTTGGTGAAAAAATAAATGATTTCGTTAAAAATTTAAAAATCTTAGTCACCTATTTTTAAATGAAAATTTACGTGTTTTGTTAAAAATGCGCTTTTCCGAGTTGAAAATTCAACTACTTTAGTAAAAAATTGAACTATTTTGTTGAAAATTCATCTACTTTGGTAGAAATTTATTCTTTTTTCAAATTAAAAATGGAACTGTTTGGTTGAAAATTAATCTGTTTTTGTTGAGGATTCAACTATTTTATTGTAAATTTGTCTTTATGGTTTAAATATCAACTATTTTTTTTAAAATTAGTCTTTCTAACTGGAAATTTAATTATTCCATTCTTGGGTACAAATTTATATCTTTTAGTCAAAAATTTAACTATTTAATCGAAAATATAGGTGCTTTGTTGAAAATTACTCTTTTTTGATGAAAAATTAATTTTCTTAGTTGAAAATTCATTTTCTTTGTTAAGACTAAACCATTTAGTAAAAAATTAATGTGCTTAGTCGGAAATTTGAAACATTTTAGGCCCTCGAAAAATCAAATCTCTGTAACTAAAATAAAAATTTTCTTACCTAGAACAATGCGCAAAAAGCAAATACAAAGTACTGTACTGCAAAAGGGGACTCTCCATCGACAAAACAGGATCATAGGGTCTTAGCTTTACTGCCAGTAATTCTAAAATACTCGGTTTCAGAGCCCACATTCCGATGATGGAATTACTTGCATTTGCAATATCAGACAGCGCTCGTAAAAGAAATACAACCACCAACTCAGCGTCCTTCTTTTTGTACTGAATTTCGGTCAACGGATTATCAATGACCAAGTTCTCAATATCTTTCACGAATAATTTGTAGGCAATTTCGAGATCAGCCAGTACGTAGCGATAAGCTTCTTGCAGCAGGGGAATATTCTTCAAACTCAAAAGACTCTGGTAAACACCAAGGCTGGCATTTTGAATCAAAACCGTACCGCTGAATCTCAATTTCAAGAGAACTGAATTCTGCCCGAGAAGAGTGTGAACCAATTCAAGAGGTAGATTCGCCGACACTTCTTTAATAACTTTCGAAATTGTCGTTAAAGTCGAGACGATCGTATCATCCCAAAAAATGCTGACCCTTGAGAGTTGAATATCGATGAACTTATAGAGCAGATCATGATTTTTCGTAACGCGGCTTTGAAGATGAGTTAAGAGCAGAAATGCACATTCATTAGCGACCACTATCAATTCTTCCTTCTCCTCGGTCAGGTCTGAATTTTTCCTCGACTTCAAATCCATCGATTTTAATAAATTTATCAAAGATTCCTCTTTTTCCTTGCAAGTGATTTCCCTGTCGGATCCAATGCGTACACTTTTCTTGTCGTTTTTCTTGTTTATGTTCAAAGACTTAACAAGGCTTTCTTCATTCAAATCATTTTTATCCAAACTGTTCAAGAGAGTTTCGATATTCTTTTGCGAGAGATTCATGTTTTTCATGCACTTTGTCAAACTTGTTGCATTTTCTTGTGAAATGCCGAGATCTTTGGCCGCGAGTGCAATATTTCCCGTGTCCAGTTCGATTGCTTTTACTACCGTCCTCAGCATTTTCGATAAACAATCACTCAAAAAACTCCACTGTACACTGGGCGTCAGATTTGGGTTCAGATGTTCCGAGATACTTTTTGTAACCGTGTTAAAAACTGAAATAAGTGAGGTAATTCTGAGAATACATTCTTTCGGACATGGAGCAGCCTCTTCTCCAGGTGAACTTTGGCCAGATCTTGGTAGAGTCAAGTCCTCGTCGTAACTTTCCATGTCTTCCAGAAATTGTCCGAGCAATGTCAAGGTAAATTGCAAGTCAGCTATCCAAAAATTACGCAGTTTTTGCAAACTCCGACTCGCATAAGCAACGATCGGCTTTTGTTGAGTGGAATCAATATGCCAGCCGACGAGGATGTCGACGGTATCGCGAAAGTGACTTGCAAATGTTTCTGGGTAGATGTCAATTACGAATAAAATAGCATCCACGGTCACGATCAGCAGGTCTGGTCTGTCTACGTTTTCGAGCATTGATTGCAAGTGAGACATTATCGACTGCAATTTAAAAAAAAATCAAAAGTCAATAGCAGGTATAAATTTGTAAAAATGGTAGTAAAATAATGTCACGCAATTTTTAAAGTATTAAATCGAAGGGTTAACTATTTTTGAAATCTAGTATACAATATAACATTGGGGTGGGTCAAAAGAAAAAAAAATGGAAATTATAAAAATATATTTCTAAAATGTAAAATTTTAATTTTAATTAATACTTTAATAATAAAGGCAACAATTATGTTTTTAACTTTTTGGCCAAATGTATAAAAATGACAAAAAAATTATATAAATAATCACTTGACCATATTAAGTGAAGTTATATGTACATATTTATTAATAAAAATTAAGAATTTTCTGCACCATCGATTCAGTAAATCAAAATTCCCAAATAACTAATTCTGTTTGATGATAAAAATTATTTTTGAATGTTTCTAAACTTTTACACAAATTAAAAAAAGATGAGAAAAATGAAACTATGGATACAAACTTAAAATACTTTAATTTATGAAAAAATGTCAGCACTGGTAACCAAAAAATTACCTGCACCGACAGATTTTAAATAAAATGAAGATTTTGAAATTATTTTGAATCCTTTTAAGGATTTTAAAAGTTTTACATTTTTTAATTATGGAAGATACCAACATAATATTACTTAAAATAAAAAGTAGATTTTTGAAGATTTTGAACAAGAAGTTTAGAATCATTTTAAGAATTTTGACAGGTTTTAAGAGAATAAAATATTTTCTTAAGATTTTTCGGAAAATTTGTAACAATTCTTTATTTTCTAAAGTTTACTCTAAAAAAAATGATAAAAAAGACCTCAAAACATTCCAAAACATTAAAAAAATTATCAATAAAGAATCTGGAAGACCTCAAGGCAATTTTTTTGATTTTACAGAATTTTTGTATTTTTGGAAAAATTCGAATCGTTTTAAAAGACAATTAAGTAGAAGTTTTTAGAAAATTTCAAAAAACTGAAAACAAAATGTAGATTTTTAAAGATTTCGAAATAAAATGTTAAATTTTCAAAAATAGTTTGAAAGGTTTGAACATAATAAAAATTTTTTTTTAAGATTCCTGAGAATATTTAAACTGCTTCATTTTAAAAAATTAATTTTAGGAAAATATTTAAAAAGTTTTTTTTTAAATTCAAATGATTTCCTAAAAGAATGTAGAAAATTTCAAAGCAAAATTTTTCAATTAAAAAAGATTTCAAAACATTCCAAAAAATTTCTAGAATAATCAAAAAAGACTCTGAAAGATTCGAAAGCAATTTTTTTAATTATGCAGAAGTTTTCCAAAATTTTAGGAAAAATTTAAATCGTTTTAAAAGATATTAAAAAGTTTTAAAATTTTTTTTAAATAATGAAAAAATTTAGAAATCCTGAAACAAAACGTAAATTTTTGAATATTTTGAATTTGTTCAAAATATTTTAAAAGGTTCCAAGATGATAAAAAAAATCTTAAGATTTCTGGAAATATTTGAAATGATTCATTTTTAAAAATTAAATTTAGGAAAATATTTAAAAATATTTTTTTTTAATTCAAATAATTTCCTGAAATTTCGGAAAAGAATGTAGAAGATTTCAAAGCAAAATGTTTTAATTATGTAAGATTACAAAATTTTAGAAAAAAATTGAATAAGTTTAAGAAATATTAGGAGGTTTTGAAAGGACACAAAATAATTGTATTTAAAACAAAATGTAGATTTTCGAAAATTTTGAACAAAAATTTAGAAGCTTTTCAAGAATTTTGAAAGGTTGAGACAATAAAAATTTTTTTAAAGGTTTCTCGGAAAATTTCAAATGCTTTATTATTTTACAAAATTTATTTTAAAAGAAAATTAAACAAGATATCAAAACATTCCAAAAAATTTCTAGAATAATCAAAAAAGACTCTGGAAGATTTGAAAGCAATTTTTTTAATTCTACAGAAGTTTTCCAAAATTTTAGGAAAAAATTTAATCGTTTTTAAAGAAATTTAGAAACTCTTAAAGAATTTCAAAAATAATAAAAAATTTTCAAAAACTTGAAACAAAATGCAGATTTCTGAAGATTTCGAAATGAAATGTTAAAATTTTAAAAATATCTTGAAAGGTTTAAATAATACAATTTTTTTAAGATTCCTGGGAATATTTAAACTAGTTCTTTATTTTTTAAATTTATTTTGCAAAAACATTAAAAAAGATTTTTTTAGATTCAAATGATTTCCTAAATTTTCGGAAAAGAATGTAGAAGATTGCAAAGCGAAATTGTTCAATTTTTCAAAATTCAACAGTTTAGAAAAAATTCGAATAAGTTTACGGGATATTTGAAAGTTTTGAAAAAATACAAATATAATTTTATTTAAAACAAAACGTACATTTTTAAAGATTTTGAACGAAAAATTTATAAGCTTTTTAATCATTTTAACAGGTTTCAGGAAAATTAAATATTTTCTAAAGATTTCTCGGAAAATTTTTAACGATTCTTTATTTTCCAATTCATTTTTAAAAAATATTAAAAAAGAATTCGAAAAATTTCAAAAGATTCACAAAATTATCAAAAAAGAATCTGGAAGATTTTAAGGCAATTTTTGAATTTTGCATAATTTTTGCATTCCAGGAAAAATTCGAATTGTTCTTAAAGACATTTAGAAGTTTTTCAAAACTTTTAAAAATAATAAAAAATTTCAAAAAACTTGAAACAAAATGTTGGTTTTTGAATATTTTCAAACAAAATTTTGAATGCTGAAAAATATGTTGATAAGTTTCAAGATAATAAAAGAAAATTCTTACATTCTCGCGAATATTTAAAGTGATTCTTTATTTTTTTAAATTAATTTAAAGAAAATATTTAAAAAGATCATAAACAGATTTTAAATGATGTCCTAAAATTCCGAAAAAAATGTCTTAGATTCAAAAGCAAAAGTTTTCAATTTTGCACGGTTATAAAAATTTTAGAAAAAAATCGAATATGCGTAAGGAATATAATAAAATTTTGGGAGGAAAGAAAAATAATTTTATTTAAAACAAAATGTAGATTTTAAAAAATTTCGAAAAAAAATTTAGAAGCTTTTCAAGAATTTGAAAAGATTTCAAGAGAATGAACAAATTTTCTTAAAGAGTTCTAGAAAATTTTGTTATTATTTTTAATTTTACAATATTTTAAGAAAAATTTAAAAAGATTTTTGAAAAATCCAAAAGATTTTCAAAATAATCAAAAAATAATCTAAAAGATTTAAAGGCGATTTTTTCAATTCTAAAAAATTTTGAAAATTTTTGAAAAACTTCAGGAGAACTTTCAACCATTTTAAAAGATATTTAGAAATTTGGAAAAAATTTCCGAAAAATAATAAAAAAATTCAAAAAACTTAAACATGTAAATTTTTGAAGATTTCAAAATGAAATTTTGAAGTTTTTTTTTGAAGATTTCGAAAGTTTTCAAGATAATGAAAAAATGTTCGTAAGATTCCCTAAAATATTTAAAAAGATTATAAAACATAAAAGATTTCCAAATTTGTCAAAAATAAATACGAAATTTACAAACAATTTAAAAAATAATTCGAGTCAATTTAAAAATATTTTGGAATAATGAAAACAGTAAAAATAATTTAAACCTTTGAAAGATATACGAAAATTTGTAAAATATTTTTAGTCTCTTCAAAATTCCACGAATTTCCTCAATATTTTTAGACTGACTCAAATTTTTTCTAAAATTTCGTAAAATCCTGTAAATCAAAAAGAAATTTCGTAGACATTTTCTAGATACTTTTTCGACCTATCTGAAATCTTCCAAAATCTTTTTGAATTTTCTCAAGAAACCTAGGAAAATTATATTTATATAAACTTAAAGAAAATTAAAAAATAAATAGTTATTCGAAATGATCATTTTGAATTAAAAATGATTTTTTCCCTTAAATTATAAATTGCTTAGTTTTTTTATGTTAAACTAAAAAATCTTTTTCGGTTGTAAATTTAAGAATTTTCTTGCAAATTCGTCTTCTCGGTTTGAAAATTAATCTCTTCGGGTAGAAATTTTATCTCTTTTTAATACAATTACAAATATTTGCTTTAAACATAAAATCTCTTTCGGCTGAGGATTAAAATATTTTGTTAAAAATTCGCCTTTTTGTCAAAATACAACCCTTTTTTAATTAAAATTAAAAACACTTTTTAATTTAATCATAAAATATTTTTTTCGTTAAGAATTCATCTTTTTTGGTTAAAAATTTAACTATCTGGTTGAAAGTTGTTAAAAATTCACTTGTGTTTGGTTGAAGACTCATCACTTCACTTGAAAATTTATCTCTTTGGTTGAAAATGTTACCATTTTGGTGAAAATTTGTATTTTTTGTCAGGAAATGAATCTTGTTGGTTGACATTTTTTTTTAATTCAACTGTTTTTCATTTAAAATTGAAGTCTTTCTAGATTAAAATATCAACTTTACATTTTTTGTTGAGAATTCATCTTTTTTTAGTTGACGACTCAACATTTTAGATGAAAATTTTTATTTTTTGGTAAAAAATTAATCTTCTTTGTAGAAAATTTATGTATTTGGTTGATAATTAACTTTTTTGTCATATTTTCGGGTTAAAAAGTTTTAAACAAATATTTTTGGGATTAAAAAGTATCAAAAAAAAATTTTTAAAGAGGATTTTTTAATAATATGAACAGTTCTTAGTGATTCGAAAGATTTCAAGGGATTTTAAGGTATTTCAAGGAATTTCACAAGATTTAAAGAATTTTATTGAATCTCCAAGGATTTAAAAGGATACCAAAAATTTAATATTTAAACGTTTTTTTAGAAACATTTAATGAAATGATTTCTACTTATTTTAATAAATTTTTACGATTTTTTAAAGATTTCAAGAAATTCCTAGAGAACTAAATTCTATAGTAAGAAATTTCAAGGGATTTAAGGCATTCAAGAAGATTTCAAGAATTTTATTGAATCTCCAAGGATTTTAAGGAAGTTCGAAGAATTCTAAAATATTCCATTTTTAACTCGGGCAATTAACATTTTTTTGTTTTAATTATAAAAGGAATATTTTTTAAATACTCAGCAATATTTGACTGTCTATTTAAAATGAGCAATTATAAATCAAATATGCAAAAATAAACAATTTGAAACTTGAAAATTTAAATTTAATTGTAATTTAAATTTAACGCTGAACGTTAGAATTTGAATTGTTTCACTTTGTTGAATTTTTAACTTATAAGTGAAATTTTTTTATTTTGATGTATAAAGAAGAATTGAAAAATTACTGATTTCAGACGAGTTTAAATTTAAAATATGCAGCTTCTAATTTGAAAAGTGTAGAATTTGATTTATTTTTCAATTTAGATCATTTAAAATTATAAAGTGACTTTATCTTATTTTTAACCACAAATCTTGTAAATGTTTAATTCATAAAAGTTTAAAAATTCAAAATATGTAATTTAATGGCATTTAATTTTAAATTGTTCATAATGCTGAATGCTTCCATTTTATTTTACTAAAAAAAATTTGTTTTCTCCAAATGCCGTGTTTATAAATAACAAACTTATCGACAAAAAAGCAGAAATACGGCAAAAGGAAATATGTAGCAGAAAATACACATTTATGATTCAAATTTATGAAGACAGATTTTCTGGATCTGCTCAAAAATTTTCGGCAAATACCCGATTTTCCCGGGTCGCGTGAAATTTTAAGAAATCCCTTGAATCTTTTTAAATTTCGATATTTTTAATGGCGGAGTTATTTTTGCTAATCTAGCGTAAAATTTCAATTATATTTTAAAATTTAAGGTGAAAAAATAATTACATTAACGAGCAAATAAAAAAAAATATGAGCCTTATCTCACCATTGAAAATTCCTTGAGTTTTGGCGCCTCTGCATCCAATCTGAGTGTCTCTCCAAAAGACTTTACTATCAGGCACTTGATTTCATCTTTTCTTTCCAATGAATATTTGTTAAACATCCACTCCATGTACCTCTTGAAATCTTGATCGACAACGTATCCAACACGGCCTAAACATTTGGAAACTTGGTGCTTCGCTTCCACTCCAGGTGCAGAGTGCAAAATATCCAGTAGAGTCTCACAAATGAGATCCAAATTTCTCCTAATATATCTCTGATTTTCTAGTGCCACTATACCCTCTTGCAGTTGTTTAGCAAGTCCCAAAAAGTGATCAAAATCGTCCTCCCGACACAAGCGTCTCAAAAGCTTAGATATTCTAGAGTCCTCTGAAATAAATAAAAAGATATTAAGTTTCTTAGTCAATTAAAATGAGTTCAAAAGATTTAAGTGATTTCAAATTTTTTATTTAAGATTATATAGATTTCTGATTTAGAACAGGGAATTTTGGAAATGAGTTGGAACATCAGATAATTTTCGGCCGTAGGAAATACAATTCTCATTTGGAACAGAGAATTTGGTAAAAGAATTATAATTTTCAATTTGAACAGGATTCGTTTTTAATTCCCTTCTTTTAAATAAGAATTAAAATTATTTTTCAAATTGCAGACCTCGTACAAAAATCACAAAGTGTGCAATGGAAAATTGAATTCATTTTTTGAAGCAAAATTTTCAGTTTTCAAATCTAACATTTGATAAGAATTAAAAATGTACTTCAAATTTTATTTAAAATTGTATTCTTTAGTCTATAAATTATCATCATTTTTTATTAGGAATTAATCTTTTTTGGTTAAAAATTGAATGATTTTGTTGAAAATTCAACAATTTTGTGGTGAATTCATACTTCTTGGTTGAAAATTCAACTGTTTTGTTGAAAATTCGTCTTTTTGTCTTGAGAAGACAAGAATCTAATTGAA
>JAUELO010000179.1:4247725-4259968 GCA_032357855.1 Amphibolips quercusostensackenii | reverse complement strand
ATTCAAATGTTTTGATGAAACTTCGTCTATTTTGGTTGCCATATCATGAATTTTTTTTCAGAAAATTCGTCTTTTCGTCTTGAAATCTCATTTTTTATTTAAACTTCAATTTTTTGGTTAAAAATTAACTAATTGGTTGAAAGTGGAGCTACTTTGCTGAATTTTTTTTTTCGAAAATTTACGCACACTTAACAGTCCAAAATACAAAAAAAGCGCTTAAAATTCCTCAGATTCCAATTCAAAATATATTGCATTTCCCACAAAATAGTCGAATTTTCAACCCAAAAAAGATTTTCCACCGAAATGTTTAGCTTTGAAGCTAAAAATCTGAATGCTTTAGAAAACTTTTAAACCCGAAAAAAAAAAAATTTTCAACGTACAAAGTTGAATTTTCAAAGAAACAGTTCAACTTTACAGCCATAAGATGAATTTTTTAGAATTTGAACTTTTGATAAAAAAGTTAATTTTCAATCAAGCAAAAAGAACTTCAAACGTAAAAGATGAGAGAATTTTCAACAAAAACAGGTGAATTTCAAACAAAATAATCCAATTTTCTACAACATAGTTAAATTTTTCAACAAATATGAAATAGAATTTGCAAAATACAAAGATGAATTTTAACAAAAAAGTTCATTTTCTGCCGAAAAAATAACTTTTCTACCAAAAAAGATTACTTTTCAGCAAAATAAATTAATTTTAAACAAAATCATTAAATTTTCAACAAAACAGTAGAATTTTCAACAAATAGTACATTTTTCAACCTTCAAAGATGAATTTTCAACCAAGAAGATTAATTTTCTACCAGAAGACAAATTTGCAACCAAATAGTTAATTGCCAACAAAAAGTAAACAAATTTACAAGCACTTGAATACAGCCAAAAATATGAATATTTATCAAAGTAGTTGAATCCTCAGCCAACAAGACGAATTTTCAACAAAAATTTAAATTATCTACCAAAAAATTCGAAATTTCAATTAAATAAAAAAAAATCCATCTGAACAGTTGCACTTTTTACCACAAAAGATAAAAATTTTACCAAAAGTGGTGAATTTTCAAAGCATAAAAACGAATTTTCTACAAAAAAGTTGAATTTCTAACCTAAAAGTATGAATTTTCACCAAAAAAGATGAATCTTTAATCAAATAGTTGGAGTTTGAACCAAAAAAGACTTCTAAAAAAAAACAATACAAATTAACTAAAAAGAAAAAGACAAATTTACAAGAAATAGTGGATTTCTAAACCAAAACCAATTAATTTTCAAACAAACCGAATTTTTAATCAAACGAGATAAATTCTGAACCAAAAATATTTTTGGACTTTTGGATTTTCTTATTGGGTTCTAATAATTCTGTTCGCTTTTAAGCGAAAAAATGAGAAAAAGGGGAAGCTTCTTGTGATCAGGGGAAAACAGAGGAATTCACTAAAAAAGGGGAAAAGGGGAAAGAAAGTAAAAAAGGTCTATTCAACTATTTTAGTTGAAAATTCATCTGTTTGTTTGAAAATGAGTCATTTATGGTAAAAAATTGAACTATTTGGTTCAAAAATTCATTTATTTTGTTGATAATTAGTCTTTTTTTGGTAGAAAATCCATGTATTTTGTTGAAAATCAGTATTTTTTGTAGAAAAATAATTTTCATGATTGAAAACCCAACTAATTCGTTGAAATATTAACTAACTTTTTAAAAATGCATCTTACTGATTGAAAATTATACTATTTGTTTAAAAACTCATGTAATATCTTGAAAAATAGTCTTTTTTGGTAGAAAATTCATGTATTTTGTTAAAAATTGGTCTTTTTTGTAGAAATTTAAACTATTTGATTTAAAAATCCAATTATTTTGTTGAAAAGTAGTCTTTTTTGCTAGAAAATTGAACTATTTAGTTGAAAAAATTCATTTATTTTGTTGAAATATGAAGTGACATTTTAGAAATACATTTTAATTTTTGAAAATTCAACTATTTGGTTGAAGTCTCCAGTATTTTGTTTAAAAATTAGACTTTTTAAATAGCAAATTGAACTATCTGGTTCAAAAATTTATTTATTTTGTTAAAAATTAGTATTTTTTGGTGTAAAATTCAACTCTTGATTTACAAATTAGTATTCTTTTGTAGAAAATTAATGTTCACAGTTAAAAGTCTAACTAGTTAGTTTAAAGATGAAATAACTTTTTAAAAACGCATCTTTCTATTTGAAAATCATACTATTCGTATGAAAACTCATGTATTTTCTTTTAAATTACTCTTTTTAGGTAGAAAATTCAACTATTCGGCTGGAAATTTATGTATTTTGTTGAAAATTAGTCTTTTTTGGTAAAAAAAAATTCTACTGTTTAATTAAAAATTCATGTACATATTTTGTTGAAAATTAGTCTTTTTTGGTAGAAATTTGAATTATTTGGTTCAAAAATTAATTTTTTTTCGAAATATGTGACATTTTATAAATACATTTTTATTGTTGAAAATTCATGATTTGGTTGACAACTGTCTTTTTTAGTAGAAAATTCAACTGTTTATTCAAAAAGTAATATTTTTTGTAGAAAATTAATGTTCATGGTTGAAAATTCATGCACTTTGTTGAAAATTAGTCTTTTTTTAAATAGAAAATGGAACTATTTGGTTCAAAAATTAATTTATTTTGTTAAAAATTAATCTTTTTTGGTACAAAAATTCAACCGTTTAGTTGAAAATTAATATGTTTTGTTGATTAATTTAAAAAAATGTATTTTTAACGTTAAAAATGCAACTGTTTAATTATAAAATTCATGTATTTTATTGAAAATTAATCTTTTTTGGTAGAAAATTGAACTATTTGGTTCTAAAAATTCATTTATTTTGATTTTTGGGTAGAAAATTGAACGATTTATATTAAAATTGATGTATTTTGTTAAAAATGAGTCTTTTAGAGTAGAAAATTGAACTGTTTGGTTCAAAAATTCATTTACTTTGTTGAAATATGAACTAAAATTTTTAAAATGCATTTTTATTGTTGAAAATTCAACTATTCATCAGAAAAATCATGTATTTGGTTGAAAATTAGTTTTTTGGTAGAAAATTAAACTGTTCGATTTAAAATTTATGCATTTTATTGAAAAATTAGTTATTTACAAAAATTGAACTATTTGGTTAAAAGATTTATTTATTTTGTTGAAAATTAATCTTTTTTGGTAGAAAATTGAACTATTTAGTTCTTAAAATTAATTTATTTTAATTTTTGGGTAGAAAATTTAACGGTTTGGATGAAAATTCATGTATTTTGTTCAGAATGAGTCTTTTAGGGTAGAAAATTGATTTGTTTGGTACAATTTTAACTGTTCAGTTGAAAATTCATGTATTTTGTTGAAAATTATTTTTCTGGTAGAAAATTCAACTGTTCGATTGAAAATTTATGCATTTTATTGAAAAACTAGTCATTAAAAAAAAATTGCACTATTTGGTTAAAAGATTCATTTATTTTGTTAAAAATTAATCTTTTTTGGTAGAAAATTCAACTGTTCATTCGAAAATTAGTCTTTTTTTATAGAAAATTCATCTGCTCAATCGAACATTCATATATTTTGTTAAAAATTAGTTTTTTCTTGGTATAAAATTAATATTCATTGTTAAAAATCAAACTACTTGGTTGAAATATGACATTTTAAAACATTTTTATGTTTTATGTTTAAAAATTCAACTACTAGGTTAGAAATTCGTGTATTTTGTTGAAAATTAGTCTTTTTTTGGTAAAGAATTAATCTTCGTGGATAAAAATCCAACTACTTTGTTGAAATATGAACTAATTTAAAAAAATGTATTTTTAGGATTAAAAATGCAACTATTCAGTTGAAAATTCATGCATTTTGTAAAAAAGTAATCTTTTTTTGTAGAAAATTAAACTATTTGGTTATAAAAACTTATTTATTTTGATAAAAATTAGTCTTTTTGGTAGAAAATTCAACTATTAGGATGGAAATTCATGTATTTTGTTGAAAATTAGTCTTTTTTGTATAGAAAATTGAACTATTTGGTTCAAAAATTAGTATTTTTTGGTAGAAAATTCAACTGTTTAGTTAAAAATGAATATATTTTGTTGAAAATTAGTCTTTTTTTGGTAGAAAATTATTCTTCATTGTTAAAAATCAAACTACTTGGTTGAAATATGAACCTTTTATAACATTTTTATGTTTTACGTTTGAAAATCCAACCACTAGGTTCGAAATTCGTGTATTTTGTTGAAAATTAGTCTTTTTTGGTAGAGAATCTTCATGGTTAAAAATCAACTACTTGGTTTGAAATATGAACTGATTTTTTAAAAAAATGTATTTTTATGGTTGAAAATGCAACTATTTAGTTGACAATTCATGTATTTTGTTGGAAATTAATCTTTTTTAATAGAAAATTGAACTATTTTGTTCTCAAAATTAATTTATTTTGATGAAAAGTCTGTTTTGGTAGAAAATTCAACTGTTTCGTTCAAAAATTAATTTATTTTGTTGAGATATAAACTGACATATTAAAAATATATTTTTAATTTTGAAAATTCATCATGTAGTTGGTTTGAAATTAGTCTTTTGGTAGAAAATTCAACTGTTCGATTGAAAATTGATGTATTTTATTTAAAAATTAGTCTTTTTTGATGGAAAATTGAACTATCTGGTTAGAAAATTCATTTTTGATAAAAATTGGTCTTTTGGTAGAAAATTCAACGCTTTGGTTTAAAATTCCTGTATTTTGTTGCAAAATTATTCCTTCTTAATAAAAAATTTAACTAT
This sequence comes from Amphibolips quercusostensackenii, assembly GCA_032357855.1. Lineage (NCBI taxonomy): Eukaryota > Metazoa > Arthropoda > Insecta > Hymenoptera > Cynipidae > Amphibolips > Amphibolips quercusostensackenii. The sequence goes on along the minus strand of JAUELO010000179.1, from coordinate 4,255,219 downwards.
TTGTTTCAAAAATCTATTTATTTGGTTGAAAATTAGTTTTTTTGTCGAAAATTCAACTATTCAGTTGAAAATTAGTATTTTTTGTAAAAGATTAACGTTCATGGTTGAAAATCTAACTAATTGGTTTGAGAAATGAAATAAGTTTTAAAAAATGCATCTTTCTACATGAAATTAAAGCGTTTCAAAGTGAATTTTATGAATCACCCACATTAATTTTATTTAAAAGAATTTCTTCCCCTATTTTCATGAAAAATCTTTCTGCTTACCATATTTTTAGAGCATTTTGGTTTGTGAAGGCTGTTATCGATACAGTTGAGCATACCAAATGCGTTTAGGTCTTTTATAGACATGTTATTTCATAACATTTCACAACATTTCACAAAATTACCAAACATTTTAACATACCTTGGTTTAAATCTGGAGAAGCTGTGATCTGATGAGTAATTATTCGAATTTCGTTGACAGATGACAAGAGTGCCTCTTGGGATGGAAAAATCATTTAAGCCGTAATCAGCTTTACTATCTTCTTTCTCCGAATTTTCTGCCTGCCCAACTGGATCTTCCTGAATCTCACAACTCTTTGATCCCCTGAGGTTCGGGCCAATTTTAGAGTTACCACAGCTATTCATCACATTACCCCGCGACTGGTCGGCATGACCCGCACTTTAAAGGGTGGACCTCCAATTCTTCAATAACAATATCTTAAAAAAGAAAAAACCACGATTAAATCTAATCAAGAAACTCCCACTTTTTTTCTTCTAAAATTTTTCTAGTTACGATTTTTATCAAAATATAAAATGTCAAACTCCACATTTAAAAAACTGGCTTGATTTTTCACGAAAAATAATTTTCAATCCCGAAACTTTTAAGAAAATCTGAAACCTAAATAGGTTATTCGTACCCAGTACAAAAGTCACTTTCATTTTTTTTTTAACTAATTTTTAATAATGATTTTATGAAAGAGAATTTAACGGCATCACACATACGCACGGGTTTTCAAACCCTAGAGTAAATAAATCTACCGGCTTCAAGGATTTGTAATCAGAGTAGCAAAAACAATAACTTTTTAGGGAAAATAAATCCAAAACGTAATGGAGGCCAACCAAATTTCACTTTTGACTTGCAACTCTCACTTTGACCTTTCGCAATCCATCCTTTCGTGACTTTTTGTTTGCGGGTTTACCTTTCGATATGCGCCAAAATTGTTGCCGTTTTTACGAAAATGTTGTGAAATCGATCAAGGAAATCCGAGCTCGAGTTCCAACGGCGCGCAGAACATGTATGTTTCAGAAAAAGTATACACTACATGGAAAAAAGATTGACGATGATCTTTGCAACGAAAATAGGGCCGCATTACGTTTTCCCACGCGAAAAATACTGAAAATCCGCCAATCAAGACGCCTTCCTCGAGGAATGGAAACGCCTAGTGGACGAGAGGGTATTACAATAGGCGCTTGAAAAAAAAATCGACGAAAATCATCACTACCTAACCTCAAAAGTCTCTTTTCCACACAAAATATCTTGAAACCGCAGATGATGCCAGTAAAGAGCTTTTCAAATTATCAAATAAATTAGAAATACATTTTATTACTATCTGCTTCATACCTTGTGCAGTTAATTCTGGAAAATTATACGATGGATTATCTTATTTTTTCTTACGAAGTGGCTAAAGTGCTAGACCTACAAGAAAACAAAGATGGCGTATAACTGGCGACTTCTCGGATTCGTGAACAACTGTTAGCTGGACCAATCAAATGTGTTGAATTATCCCTAAAAAATAATTTTCACGAAAAACTAGTAAGACCTTAGTCAAAGATATTATTTAGTCTCCGTGAACCCCCTAGATTGTCAGTAAGCATTTAGTGGTTTTTCGGAAAAATTATCGAAGACATAAGCATGGATGCGATATCTCACTAGCGAACCTATAATAAGTTTCAAGAACTAAAAAATGCTATTGGTTAAAAAGAGTTAGAGTTATATATCTGTCTCTTTAATAAATTGCAATTTTTAGTTTTTGGAAATTGTTATAGGTTCGCTAGTGAGATGTTGCTTTTAGGTTTATATCTTTAAAATGATAAGGTATTTCAGATTAAGTGGTAAAATCCAAGATGTCTGCAAACCGAGGGCCAAATAATGAAACCAACGCATGGGACGAAAATTTTTTTTTTTTTTGGTTATTGACTACAAAAAAATTATTTTCACCATAAATGTATTTGTTTTAGAAGTTTTTAATATTAGGGCAGGAAAATTCAAAATACTGAAAAAATGTTATCAATTATTCAATTTAAACATTTAATTCAGTATTATTAAATATATTAATATTAACAAGAAAATTAACTTTACTTATTACCCATAATTTTCAGTCTTCTAAGATACTATTTTCAAAATATTAAGAAATAAACAAAATTCATATCTATTTATCGCAGGCTTCACAATCTTTCCCATGTTCTCTTCTCTTTATTTTTTTCTCATTTTTCACTAGAATATAAACTGTATTAATAGAACTCATTAAGAAAATCTAATGATTTGTCGTTGAAACTTTATTTTTCGTGGTTGAAAATTTTATTATTATATGTTTGGCTGAGGATTCATATTTTTGGGTGTAATATTTAATTATTTTGTTGAAATGTAACTATTTTGGCAAAAATTCGATAATTTGGTTTAAAAGTCATCCTTTTGTTGAAAACTCAACTGTTTTGGTTTAAAAATCCTTGTTTGGAAGTAAATTAAAAAAAAAAACAAATTAAGTCAAACTGAGTAACAAAATTGTCAATTGTCAATTTGCATATGGGTAGAAAATTCAACTATTTATTCAAAAATTCAATGATTTCTTAAAAGCTCGTCTTTTTACTTGAAAATTCAACAATTTAGTAGAATTTTGTTTACTTTCTTGACCGACAAATCTTTTTTCTATAAAACTTTATCTGCCTTGGTAGACATTCCCATTGTTTTGGTTTAAAATGCAATTGTTTGGTTGAAAAATTATCTTTTTAGTTGAAAAATCATTTCTTTTTTTTCAGGTTAAAAATGCAACCATTTCTTTTAAAAGACTAATTTTTTTGGAAATTCGTTTCTTTACGAAAAATTAAACTATTTTAGTTGATGATTCATCATACGCGTTGAGATTTATCACAAAAGTTAAAAATTATCTTCTTGGTAGAAAATCTCTCTATTTGGTTAAAGATTCAACTATTTAGTTGAGAATTGACATTTTTATTAAAAATTCATACTTTCAGGTAAGAAAGTCAACTGATTTGTATAAATTTTTTTTTGTCTCGAAAGCTTAATAATTTGGTTGAAGTTCTTGTTATTTCTAAATTGAAGAATCGTTTTTGTTTAATAATTCGACTCTCTTGTTCAATATTAATCTTTTTGGTTTGATGAGCTATTAATTTTAATCAGTTAAAAATTTTACTTGTATCAATTAGTGACTGAATTCCAGCTTCGAATCAGCTATTTTTCATTGATTTATCTTCTTTGGTTGAAAGTGAACTCTTTTTTTTTGTCTTTTTTGGTTAAATTTAGATGTTTTTGATACAGAATGAAAATATTATTTTGTTTGAATATGAATTACACAAATAACTCGGTTTAAAAAGAGTTTCGAGGGCTGCCTGCAAATAGCCTTGATCCTAAATCAGGTTTCTTCAAACATAAGCAGTCAGGGCCATATGAACCATTTCTGTTGGATTTTTCTGAAGTGAAGACGAATTTTTTTTACAAAATAGGATTATTTAGGGTTTTCATGATTCTTCAACTAATACAGAAAACGAATTTTGGGCCAAAGACAAGAATTATCGGCACAATAATAAAAAATGGTCAAATTTTCATTTAATCAAATGACTCGTTTCAGTGATAAACTTCGTATTTTTACAAAAAGAAAAAGAATTTCTATGCAAATTTTTGATTAAAAATCAATAATAGTGTAAAATAAAAAAAAGTGTACAGATTATTAATGCAAAATTTTTGATTCAATTGTTTAATTGGTAATGGTAATAGGTCAAAAATTGATTAGAGGCTTATGCACACTTTATTTTGTGAAATTTCATACATCAGGGCACTGCCCGCTTTTATCGCTCTGCTATAGTTGGCGCCGCATTATTGGCAATCTCCCCTCGACCTCGCGAGCTAAGAAATTGTGCGGCCCAGCAGTTCTTGGAATTACTGAACCGAGGATTCCTCAACCGAGTTTCTGGTTTATTAAATTTTTGGTTAGGAATTCGTCTTCTTTTATTAAAAATTCAACTACCCAGCTAAAAGATGAACTACTCTGTTAAAGATTCATTTTTTTATTGAAGGTTTATAATTTTAGTTAAAAATTTATCTTTTCGGTTGGAAATGTAACTATTTTATTAAGCACTGAACTAAATTTTTGAAAATTCAACTTTTTTGGTAGAAAATTTATCTTCTCGCTTCCAAATTTATCTTCTGGGTTGAAAATTCAAATATTTAGCTGAATATTCACCTCTTTTGTAGAAAGTATAATAATTTACCTAAAATGTTATGAATTTCAAAGCGTTTGAAATTGAATTTAATATATTGTGAAACTTTCGAACATTTCTGAAACTCATGAAACTTTAATGTTCCAATTAAAAATTTCACTGACACATACCTAATTTTGCATTTTTTAAAAAGTTATTCGATTAAATAATAAAATCGATTATTTTTTCACAACCAATGATATTGTTGTTTGACTCTCAGCATGCAGACATCTTGCTATCTGACGTCACAATGTAAGATTCCTAATTAGGTTTTAATGGATCAGGGATGGGAAAGTATATTACCTGACATGATATACATGGTTTTATACATGTAATTTACAATGTATTATGAGTGTAAAATCCTAAATTTGAAAATCGTCTAAGTTTCTACGTAAAATACATGGTTTTCTACACGACGTGGAGTACGTAGAAAACCTCTCGGACCTCGAGTAACGCGTCCCAACCCATCCCTGGTAAGGGTACTTTCATACGATCGCAGATCATCAGATCGCATGTAGAAAATCCACAAGATTAAAAGAGATAAAGAATAGTCTGTCCTTATCGCTCTTGTAGGCTTTTTCATAGATGCTGATATGCAATCATGTGAAAGTACCTTAACGGTGCTTTTTCATAGAGGTAAAAGACCTGTTTTGACTTATTTTGACACTTCGAGTTCGCATCTAGGTTCTCGATCAATCAGATTTGCCATAAACTAACAAAGTCACAAGAAATAAATCCTGTGAAACACATTAATTCTATGATTCATTCAAAACAGGCCTCCGTGAAAAGGTACGCTTAAGGCTAATTAACACCGCCGAAATGATTCTGAAAGCGGTTATTCCCACCTCTGAAAATTTAGTAATATTTTACGTAATTTTCTTCAAAATCAACTTCAATTGCTCTGGTAAATTCTAGTACGCCTGTGAATATGCTCGAACGTTATGTTTTGAAAATTTAATGAGCATTTTGTATTAGAATTTAAAAACCGTATCTTCTATTTTTATTAACTTTGACAATAAAAATGTCTTCCTATTCACATCTAACATTTCAATTCAAATTGTAACCATTTAAATAGATAAATTTTATTCAAAAAACGCAAATAATAATTACATTATTTAAATTTCGCGGGAAAATTTATCGCTTAAAATTAGAAAGAGCGCTAAATTCAAATTAAGAAATGTCAAAATAATAAAAAATACCTTTTTCGCATTGAAACGTGTATAATAAAAAACAAGCATATATTTAATTCATTTTAGAGGGTGTTATAACTGCCAGCAGGGCCAATCTTGCGGTGAGTGGTATCTTTGATGTTGAACACTGAACCCCCGATATAGGGTACATTTTCACGAACCTTTATTTTCAATTATTAATTGAATTCATATTGCACACAGTGTTTGCATCTAGGTTATGAACCGATCGAAATTGCCATAAGCCAACAAGGTAACTAAAAATAGCGTTCTAAAGAGTTCAAGAGCTCGGAGAATTCCTCGCGAGCATGTGAATATGCTCAACCTTAATGTGCTTAAAGAATTCAACGAGCATTCATGAGAATTTTAAAACTCGTATATTATATTTTTAATAACTTTCAAAATTTCCTGTTTGCGTTTTATTTTTAACTGTAATCGTTTGAACATAGCTGAAATTATTAAAAATAACCCAAACAATTACGTTATTTAAATTACGCGGGAAAATGTACCGCCTTAAAGTATTTCAGTTTAAGTGGGGGGAAATTCAAGACGAAAGTACGCCGATAGACGATAAAAAATGTATAACAATATTATTACCTAAAAAGATTAAAAATAAAATCCAAATACACTAAAGGTGAAAAAGTTTTTTTTCAAGTTAATAAAAAGATGAAGGGTACCTTTTCACGGTGCACCTTTCAATGATAGATTCTGGCAATGAAATTAATATTTTACATAGGATTCATTTCAAGTTACCTTGTTGGTTTTCAGCATATGTGATTCGCTGAAAACTTAGATGCGAGCCCTATGTGAAATACTAATTAAATGAAAAATTCAAATTCGAGCTCCGTGAAAATGTACCAAAGTTTCGTCCGATGAAATTGGAATCGTTTGACCCTCGGCGTGCGGACATCTTGCTAGCTGACGTCACAACATGACATAACTAATTAGGAAGGGCGCTAAATTCAAATGATAAAAGAAGTCAAAATAGAAAACTTATATTTTGCATTACGCAATATATAATAAACAAAAAGTATATAATTACTTCACTGTAGAGTACGTTTGTAACAAATATATCTAGTAATTATAATATTTTTTAAACAATAAATGCTATAAATTCTTTTAAATGCTCTATTAGAGCTTACATGCGGAGCATATTCTCGAGAGCATTTGCTCATCTATGGTCCGTGAAACGGTTTCCTAACGCCAACTTTGGGCATGGCCTAAGACACTTGCATAGAGATTATCTTGACCCCAACCTGTCCGGACCCTCTGAACCATTTCTATTTGATTTTTGTCCATAGTAAATAACATTTTTTAAATCTCTTCCCCCTTTTTTTCTAACATGATCATCAAACTTTAAATTATTAAATTATAAAATTATGTACAAACATATAAAAAGTTAAGTAAAGCTAAATTTCAGACATTGTTCTTTCGGTTACCATGTTCTCTAATTCTTGAATGTAATGAAGATGTTTGGGCAAGCATTCTGCGCGCGAATTCAGCCAACTCTTAAACTTCATGAGGCCAACTAAAGCCTGTGACGTCGTTATTTCCATCGGAGCAGGATTTTCAACGAAACTGTCGCTTTCTTCGATTTTGGGTGCAATATCAGACTCGCATTTAATATTTGCTTCAAGATCGTAATTAACATTCGTTTCCGGCTCGCAGTTATTTGTTTCAGGTACAGTAGCAGGCTCGCATTTAATATTTGTGGCAAAGTTTATAACATCACTCTCTGATGCTGACTCCCGACCGCAATCGTTATCATTGTGATCATCTTCAAACCATTTCAGTAGAAAGTCTTTTGTTTTTTGTAGAGAACAATCTGG
>JAUELO010000179.1:4154690-4169143 GCA_032357855.1 Amphibolips quercusostensackenii | reverse complement strand
TCAAAATGTTCGCTCGTACAAATGTGCCCAGATCTTTCATAAACATTGCTCTAATAACTTTGAGATACCCAATAATTCGCGTACTAGGTGGCGCTGTTGTCAAAGACAAAGAGGTACCCTACAGGCGTATACGCAGTATTTGCGAAAGCAGACGATAAGCTAATGCTTTCGGAACTGGTAGTAATTGTGAAATAACCTAATGGCGACTATGTTCAGGCACCAGATAAGGGTGCTTTTACCCGGAGGCCTGTTTTGAATTAATTGTTGAATTAATTTGACACATCGAGTTCGCATCTAGGTTCTCGACCAATACGATTTGCCATAAAGTAACAAAGTCACAAGAAATTAGTCTTATGAAAAAATTGAATCCACGATTTATTCAAGACAGGCATCCGTGAAAGGGTACCCTGGTCCCTGTGGGAAGTTCCAGATATCGAGGTCCGACCAAAGATACTATAAACCTAAATGCTGCACCTCACTAGCGAACCTATAATAAGTTCCATGAATTAAGAAATGCCATTAGTTAAAAAGACATAGAGATATCTTTGTCTCTTTTTAACCAATGGCATTTTTTTGTTCTTAGAACTTATAGTAGGTTTCGCTAGTGAGGTGCCGCATCTAGGCTTATAATATCTATGGTCCGACTATACCTAGTTCTGATTTTTGGCACCAGATAGCATATCGCAGTTCAACCATTTCCAATAATGTTTTTGTTTTTTGTTTTTTTGTTTTTGTTTTTTTTGATTTATATGGTTAACGTGCCAATCTCACGGACGTGAAAACCCCGGAAAAACTCTCAACTTGAGAGATTGGCAACATTGCGAACCACGTGATTTCTGACAGTTTGTTGTCAACAATCAATCTTTGTCAACAAAAAATTAAAAACTAGAGTTTGGAGTTGCTTATTTTTTAAATGATTTCACAAGATTTTTCAAGTCAAGTTTTCTTTTAAGTGCGCAAGCCCCAAAAATGTATATCGAAGCTGACAACACCGACTTTGTGCCAAGGAACTTTGTAATTTACAAATTTTACGGAAAAGACACTTGTTTTGCGTGGAATGAAAATGAATTGGTAGTTTTTCCATTTTCGGAGTCTGAAACTTCGAGTAGCACTTTACCTCTAACAGTATTGGTAGCTCCTGGTGTGATAAAAAACATCCATAATTTTGGAGAACGAGTTTTTGTGATTTGCACACCATGTGGAATTTATAAACTCACTGACAAGCATCAATTCGCACTGTTGAGTAAAAGTGGAATCGGAATGGGTTCCCTTTATTCCCAAGTACTTTCTTTACAAGAAGGATGTATTTTCTTAGAAGGAAAACATGACAAAAGTCTGAAAAAATTGTTTCAAGTTCCATCTGAAACTGTCACATCGGATGAATTGTCGAGTATAAAATTAACTGCCACAGAAACGGATGAAAAATTTAGGGCAGTTTTTTTGGAAGGAAGTGAAGACGATTTGTGTCTGATTGCTTACGGCAACATTTTGTATAAACAAACAAAAAGTTTCGTGAAACAAGTGTACTACTGTGATCATTTAATTGAAGACATTCTGCCTATCGAAAAAAAGGGGAAGATTTTTGGTGCGACACTTACAACAAATTCTTCAGCTGTCATTTTTATCTATCTTGAAGAAAATAAATTAAAGTTTGACAAAGCGTATCTTAATTATGAGGATAGAAAGGTGCAAGCTTTTTGTGCCAAGATGGATGAAAACTGTGAGAATTGTTTATCAATTGTTTATTGTCTGGATTCTAAAACATTCCAGTGCATTAAAAAATTAAAGCTTAATGCAATTCAGACTGTTGGTGAAGAAGAATGCAACTATATTGCTTTAAGATTTTACGAATCCAAATTTGTGGTTGGTCTGACACAATTTAAAGAGTTGTGCCGGTTTCCCCTGAAGGAGGTGAGAATAAATTTATTTTTGACACCATTTTTTACTTAAATCCTGTAGATTTTGAAATTTACCCTACCTAGAAAACCTGGAATATCTGGAATTTTAAGGGAATTTTTATATACCTGGAAAAATCTGGATATGTTGGGGAATTTTTGCGAAAGCTGAAGTTGAACATTCATCTATTTCGTTCTGAAATTTTGGTTAAAAAATTATTTTGTTTTAATGAAAATTTGTGTTTTTGGTAGAAATTAATCTTCTTGGTTTGACATTCATCTTTTTGGTTGAAAATTCAACTATTGCACTTAAAGATTCACCATTTTAGTTGAAAATTCATCACTTTGTTTCAAAATGCAATTATTTTTAAAAATTATTTTTTTTTAAACCTGAAAATGTAAATAATATTCTAACTGAATATTCCATCATATTAGTTAAAATCTCTTTGGTTGAATATTAATTTTCAACTAGGAAATGTAACAATTTCATTATTGATTGAAAAATTATGTTTTCTAAATAAAAATCTATATTTTTGGTTGAAAACGCAATTATTCTAGTTGAAGATTAATAATTTTATTTGAAAATTCATCTTTTTTTATTAAAATTGTAGTTTTTTTTAAACTAGTGTTTCTTAATTGAAATTTTTTTTTGTTTAACTGAAAATGTAACTACTGTTTCCATTCCATTATTTTAGTTGAAAATTTATCCTTTTGGTTGAAAATTAAATTTTCTAACGAAAAATTCTACTATTTATTTTTTTGTTGCAAAATTAACTTTTTTTTGTAGACAATTCCTTTTTTTGGTAGAAAATAATCTTTTTGATGAAAAATTCATCTTTTTAGTTTAAAAATGAAACTATTTTTTTGATGAGCTTTTTCTTTGTGTGTAAAATTATTATTTATTTGAACTGAAAATGTAACTACTATTCCAATTGAATATTCCATAATTTTAGTTAAAAATTCATTTCTTTGGTTGAACATTAATTTTTCAACTAAAAATCTAACTATTCAATTTTTGGTTAAAAAATTATATTTTCTAGTTGAGAATTCAATGAGCATAGTTTAAAGATTAATCATTTTAGTTGAAAATTCATCTTTTTTGTTCAAAATTGTAACTATTTTTTTCAATTATTTTTTTTTATTGAAAATTATTATGTTTTTTTAACTGTATATGTAACTACTATTCCAATTGAATATTTTATCATTTTATTTGAAAATTCATCTCTTCTGTTCAACATCAAATTTTTTGACAACAAATTCTACTATTCAATTTTTGGTTGAAAAATTATCTCTTTTTAGGTGGAAATTCGTCGTTTTTGATAGAAATTAATTTTATTGTTTGAAAATTCATCTCCTGGGTTGCAGATTCCATTATTCTAGTTAAAGATTAATCATTTTAATCGAAAATTCATCATCTTTGTTTAAAAATTGAACTATTTTTTTTAAATTTGTTTTTCTTTTCGTTAAAAATTATTACTCTTTTAACTGGAACTGTAACTACTATTCCAGTTGAATATTCCATCATTTTAGTTAAAAATTCATTTCTTTGGTTGAACATTAATTTTTTAACTAAAAATCTAGCTATTCAATTTTTGGTTAAAAAATTATATTTTATAGTTGAAAATTCGATGAGTATAGTTTAAAGATTAATTATTTTAGTTGAATATTCATCTTTTTTGTTCTAAATTGTAACTTTTTTTTTCAATTATTTTTTTTTCTTGGTCGAACATTAAATCTTAACAAAAAATACTGCTATTTCATTTTTGGTTGAAAAATTACCTTTTTTTTTAGTTAAAAATTTGCCTTTTTGGTAGAAATTAATTTTCTAAGTCGAAAAATCAATTATTCTAGTTAAATCTTCATCATCTTAATTCAAAATTCATCTCTTTAGTTGAACATTAATTTTTCAACTAAAAATGTAACTTATCAATTTTCTGTTGAAAATTTATCTTGACATTTTGAAAATTCATGTATTTTTTTGCACATTCAATTGTTCTAGTTAAAGGTTAATCATTTTAGTTAAAAGTTCATCTTTTTTGTTTAAAATTGTAACAATGTCTTCAAAAGTGTTTTTGGTTTAATTTATTATTTTTTTTAACTGAAAATATTACTACTATTCCAGTTGAATATTCCATCATTTTAGTTGAATAATTCATCTCTGGTTGAACATTGATTTTTTTAACTACAAATTTAGGTATTCGATTTATGTTTAAAAATGATCTTTTTTGAATGGAGATTCGTCTTTCGGTAGAAGTGAATCTTCTTGGTTTAAAATTCAACTATTCCAGTTAAAAGTTGATAATTGTAGTTGAAAATTAATTTTTTGCGATTAAAATGCAACTATTCTATTTGGAAATTCATCATTTTATTTGAAAATTCATCTCCTTGGTTCAACATTAAATTTTAACAAAAAATTCTACTATTCAATTTCCGGTTGGAAAAGTAAATATTTTTAGTTAAAAATTCATCTCTTTGGTAGAAATTAATCTTCTTGGTTAAAAATTCATCTTTTTGGTTAAAAATTAAACTATTTCAGTTAAAGATTCATCATTTTAGTCAAAAAGTTTTCTTTTTTGTTTAAAATTCAACTATTCCACTTAAAGATTTATCATTTTATCATTTTATCATCACTTTGTTTGAAAATTTAATCATTTTCTTGAATATTAATTTTTTTTGATAAAATAAAAATGTAACGACTATTAAAATGGAATATTTCATCATTTCAGTTGAAAATTCATCTTTTTGGTTAAACATTAAATTTCAACAAAAAATTCTACTAATTAATTTTTGGTTGAAAAATTATATATATTTTTTTAGTTTAAAATTTGTCATTTTTGGTAAAAAATAATCTTCTTGGTTGAAAATTCATCTTTTTGGTTGAAAACTCAACTATTAAAGTTAAAGATTCATTATTTTAGCTGAAAAATCATCTTTTTTTAGTTGAAAATTCGTCTTTTTGGCAGAAATTAAGTCTCTTAGTCGAAAATTCATCTTTTTAGTTGAAAATTTAACAGTTTGGTAGAAAATTAAACTATTCGGTTGAAAATTAAACTATTTGGTTAAAAAATCATGTTTTTGGGTTGAAAGTTCAATTTTTTTGTAGATAGTTCGTCTCTTTGTCTTTAAAATTAAATAATTTTGTTGAAAATTCATATATTGTCTTCAAAATTCGTCTTTTTTGGTAGAACATTAATCTTCTTGATTGAAAAGTTATCTTTTTGGTTGAAAATTTAACAACTTTGTCAAAAATTAATTTATTTTTGTTAAAAATTATATTTTTTCTATCTGGAAATTTAACTAATACATGTTTGGTCAAAACTTTATTCAGTAGATTGTACTCGTTAAAAAATTTAACTTTTTGGTAGAAAACTCATGTTTTTTTTGATAAGTCGAATTTTCTGGTAGAAAATTGATCTTCTTTGTTGAAAATTTATCTTCTTGATTGAAAATTCAACTGCTTGGTAGAAAATTCATATTTTCGAGTGGAAAATTCAACTTTTTTGTAGATAATTCACCTTTTTACTTTTAAAAATAAATAATTTCGTTGAAAATAGATGTATTTTGTTCAAAATTTATCTTCTTGGTAGAAAATTCGTTTTTTTTTTGTTTATAATTATTTTTGTATCAGATTTTTTATTTGCAAGTTTAACTATTCCATTTTTTTTGTTGAAAACATATCCTGTATAATGTATTAGTTAAAAATTCCACTTTTCGCCAGAAAATCCATTTACATATTCTGTTGAAAATTTGTCTTTGGGTAGAAAGTTATTTTCCTTGTTGAAAATTCAACTTTTTGGTTGAAAATTGACCAATTTGGTGGAAATTAAACTTTTTGGGTAGAAAATTATTCTTATTTGTTTGAAGTTTAACATTTTGGTTGAAAATTCAACTATCTTGTTGAAAAATCATTTTTCTTGATTGAAAATGATATTTTTTGTTTAAAATTAATCTTTTTCGTTTCCAATTTCTACTGTTTTCTGAAAAACTCGACTTTTTAGCTTAAAAACTTTACTCTTTTTTTTAAATTCATTTTTTATGGTAGGAAAGTCATCTTTCGTGGTTTGAAAATAAAACTCCTTGATGAAAATTCAACTGTCTTCTAAAAACTTTGTCTTTCTGTCTTAAAAATTCAAATATTTGATTGAATGTTGATCTTTTTTGTTTGAAAATTTGTCATTTGATTGAAAATGCAGCTGTATGCTAAAGATTCTACTATTTGGTTAGAAATTCAACTATTTTTTTTTTAAATCTAATAATTTCTGGAAAATTTACTCATAGCGTTGGAAATGGAATACTTTTGACTGCACGACGAAACTTATCAATAAATAATTATAATTCCAGGTTAAAGAAGAGCCCACTGATGATCCCGATTACGTTGAATTGAAGCTAAACATGCTGAAAGGTACGGAAGTAATTGTGGAGAGAATTTGCGAGAAGGCGAGAGAACTGCAAGCGCTGCAAGAAAAATTAGAGGAGGAAAGGGACATTTTGAAAAGGATTAATCTCTTTGCCTGCGATTTGCGTGAAGAATATTGCCCTGAATTGTGCATTAAAAAAGTCGCAAATGAAAAATATTTATCCGCCAAGTTCCAAGACGTTTTGCCTTTGAATTCTCAAGTTATTTTAGCAGCCAAGCGTGGGGACCGAAGAACATATATTGTTAAAAAAGTAACGGATTCAGAAATGCAAATCGAATTGCCCTTACCCATGCAAAATATTTCGAAACCAGTGGATGTTACAGTGGATTTAATAACCTATAATCCTAAAGGAGAACCTTTTTGCTTAATCAAAGACTTTATTCAGGATCCAAGTACAAACAAAGATAAAAAAAAGTTATCACCGGAGAAAATCAATTTTATAAATGTTAAATCGAGAGTGCTCAAAAGTCTTGTAGCAGATGGGAAAGTCACGATGAAAGCTTTGTCAGAAATCAAAAGTAGTATTCGTAGAGAATTAGGATAGCTTTAATTGTAAGTATTTTTATTAAAAAATTAGAGATTTGCAAATTTGGATATTTATAGTTTTCAGTTTAAATCGAAATGAAACTTTTTTTTTACTATTTTTATATTAGTAAATTATTCTTAATTGATAAATAAAAGATCGTTTGCAATTATACAGCTATTTTCTTTTTCTTTCATAAAAAAATGAGCACTTTGGGTAGTCTGGATTTAAAAGTGTGTAGTCCAAACTTTTCTTTTTAGTTCCCTAAATAAGTGCGCTAAAGCTCAATCAAATGTTATTTAGTATACAGATGAGAATGTGAAAATAATTTTAAAATTGTTTAATGTCTTCTGCTTCCTGGTTTAATTTGAAAATTTACAAAATTTCTATTTCTTCAAAAATTATGTCAAATTTTTTATATTTAAAGATTTTGCAAGTGATCATTAATAAAAAATAAGAAGTTGAGTTCTCAACGAAAATAGATTTTTCAAACAAGGAAGAAATAAGTTCTAATTAAATTGTTGGATTTTTTAATGAAAAACACGAATTTTTTACAAACAGATGAATTTTTCAAACTGAGATGATGAATTTTGAAAAAAAAATTAATATTCAAACAAGGAGTCGAATTTTTAACCAATAAAGATTATACAGTCAAGAAAGAAAAAAAAATGTATACCAAACTTTAGGCTTCAATTATAATTTTGGTTAAAAATTACTCTTTTACTGATTAACAAATTTATTGTTTCGTTGAAAAGTCAACGATTTTGTTAAAAAGACATACTTTAATTTAAAAATTCTCTACTTGGTTGAAAATTCCACGATTTGGTTGAAAATTACCTTTCTTTTTTTGAAAATTTATATTTTCATATTAAAAATCCAACCGTTTCGTAGAAAATTCATATTGTTGGATTGAAAACTCATAAATTTGGTAGAAATTTTTTGATTTTTGACTAAAAAATCTTTCTTGATTGAAAATTTAACACTTTTGTTGAAAATTCGTATTTTCAGTTTAAAAATTAATACCTTCTGGTAGAAGTATATTTAAAAATGCAACATTTTGGTTGAGAATTCATCTTTTATGGTTAAAAATTTTTTTATTTCGTTTGGGAGTACACAATTTCGTCAGGCAGTCATCCTTTTTTGTTGAAAATTCTTTTTTTTTTGTGTTGAAAATTCAAATATGTTGGTAGAAAATTCAACTGTTTCGTTGAAAAATATCTTTTAATTGGAATTCCATGTCAGATTAAAATTTCGACTGTAAATTTTTTTTAGAAAATTCGTCCTTTCGTTTTAAAAATTCAAAAATTTGATCGAAATTTTTTTCTTTCCGATAAAAAATTTTCCTTGGTTGAAAATGCAACTGCTTTTTGAAAAATTATTTTTTTGGTAGAAGATTCATCTCTTTGGTGGAAACTTTAACTAATTTAAAAAAAAATAGTTTTTATTTTTGTTAAAAATTATTCTTTTTTAAACTGAAAATGTAAGTACTATTCTAAGTGGATATTCGACCATTTTAGTTGAAAATTCATCTCTTTTTTTAAGCATTAATTTTTTAACTAAAAATTTAGTTATTAAATTTTTTGTTGAAAAATGATCTTTCATAGTTAAAAATTCAACTATTTGAGTTAAATATTCATAATTTTAGTTTTTTTATTCATATTTTTTATTTAAAACTTGACTATTCCACATAAAAATTCATCAATTTAATTAATAATTCAACTATTTTGTTAAAAATTAGTTTTTTTTTTGTTGTAAAAATTAATTTTTTTAGTTGAAAATTCATATTATCGGGTTAAAATTTCAACAGTTTTTTTTAGAAAAGTCGTCCTTTCGTCTTGAAAATTCATAAATTTTAATGACATTTTTTTCCTTTTTGACTAAAAAATCTTCTTGGTTGAAAATTTAACTACTTTTTAAAAAATTAATTTTTTTGATTGAAGATTCATCGCTGTGGTTGGAAATTTAACTATTTTATAAAAATTAATTTTGTTGTTGAAAATTATTGTTTTTTAAACTGAAAATGTAACTACTATTTTAATTAAATATTCTACTGTTTTAGTTGAAAATTTATCTTTCTGGTTAAACATTAATTTTTTTACAAAAAATTTTGCTATTTTTTAGTTAAAAATTCATCTTTTTGGTAGAAATTAATCCTTTTGGTTAAAATTTCAACTATTCCAATTAAAGATTTATAATTTTAGTTGAAAATTCATATTTTTTATTCAAAATTCAACTATTTCACATAAAGATAGATCATTTTAGTTAAAAATTCATCACTTTCATTTCAAAATGTAACTATTTTGTTAAAAATTGTTTTTTTTGTAAACTTAAAATGTAACTACTATTCAAATGGAATTTATCTACTCCACTTTTGTTAAAAATTCATCTATTTTGTTAAAAGTTCGTCTTTTTTAAAAATTCGTCTTTTTTAAAAAATTCGTATTTTTTTTAAGAAAATTAATCTTCCTTGTTAAAAGTTGAACTACTTAGTTAAAAGTTTAACTATTCTGTTAAAAAACATTTTATTGGTTAAGGATGAACCTTATTGGTAAAAAAATCCATGTATTTTGTTAAAAATTCGTCTTTTTGGTATGAAATCAATCTTTTTTTTTTGAAAATTCAAGTACTTGGTTGAAGTACTTTGTTAGAAAATCATTTTTCTTTTAAGATTCATTATTTTAGTTGAAAATTTAACTATTTTGTTAAAAATTAGTTTTCTTTTGGTTGAAAATTTATTTTTTAGTTGGAAATTTGTTTTTGTTTGGTTTGAAAATTCACTTTATAGAAGAAAATTCATATTATCGGGTTGACACGTTAACTGCTTTTTTAAAAAAAGAATATTCGTCCTTTCGTCATGAAAAATCTCCAATTTGATTGATATTGTTTTCTTTTTCGACTAAAAAATCTTTTTTGGTTGAAAATTTAACTAGTTTATTGAAAATTATTTTTTTTGCTTGAAGATTCATCTCTGATTGAAAATGTAACTACTCAATTTTTTGCTAAAAATTCATCTATCTTGTTAAAAATTTTTGTTTTTTGGATACAAAAAATTATCTTCTTGGTTAAAAATTCAATTACTTGGTTAAAAAATTATTTTATTGGTTAAAGGTTCATCTTTTTCGCTGAAAATTAATGCATGCTTTTGTTGAAAATTTATATTATTGGCTTGAAATTTAAACAGTTTTTAAAAATAGAAGATTCATTCTTTCGTCTTAAAAATTCAATAATTTGATTAAAATTTGTTACATTTCGACTAAAAAATCTGTCTTTGTTAAAAATCTAACTACTTTGTTAAAAATTATTTTTGTTTGTTTGTTAAAGATTCATCTTTTCAGTTGAAAATTTAACTATTTTATTAAAAATTAGATTTTTGGTCAAAATTAATTTTTTAAAGTGAAAATTTAGCTACTTTTTTTTGTTTGTTAAAAATTCATCTGTTTTGTTCAAAGTTCGTCTTTTTTTGGTAGGAAGTTAATCTTCTTGGTTCAAAATTCAACTACTTGATTAAAAGCTGAACTCTGTTAAAAATCATTTTATTGGTTGAAGATAAATATTTTTGGTAGGAAAATTCGGAAATTTTGTTAAAAATTCGTCTTTTTTGGTAGGAAAACAATCTCTTTTGTTGAAATTTGAACTATTTGGTTAAACTACTTTGTTAAAAAATAATATTTTTCTAAGATTCATCATTTGAGTTGAAAATTGAACTATTTTGTCGAAAATTTGTTTGTGTTGTTTTTTGATAATGGAATTTTTACTTGAAAGTTTATACTATCGGGTTGAAACTTTAACAGTTTTTTTTTTAGGAAATTCATTCTTTCGTCTTAAAAATTCAACAACTTGATTTATATTTTTTTCCTTTTCGACTAAAAAATATTTTTTGGTTGAAAATTCAGTTACTTTGTTAATTTTTTTTTGAGGAATCATCTCTTTGTCTGAAAAGTTAACAATTTTATTCAGAATTAGTTTTTTTCTGTTGAAAATTAATTTTTCAAAGTGAAAATTCAATTACGCCATTTTCCGTAAAAAATTCATCTATTTTGTTGAAAATTTTCATTTTTCGATAGAAAATTAATCTCCGTGGTGGAAAATTCAACGACTTGGTTGAATATTCAATTACATGGTTTTACTGCTTTGTTTAAAAAAAAATTTTTTTTTTAAGATGCATGATTTTAGTTGAAAATTTGTTTTTGCTTAGTTTAAAAATAAATTTTTTAGATGAAAATTTATATTATCGGACCGAAACGTTGATTGTTTTTTAAAATATATAATTCGTCCTTTTGTTTAAAAAATTCTACAATTTGATTGACCTTTTTTCCTTTTTGGCTGAAAAATTTTTCCTGTTTGAAAATTCAACTACTTTGTTAAAAATTGTGTTTTTTTTTTTAGCTGAAGATTCACCTCTTTAGTTGAAAATTAAACTATTTTATAAAAATTTTTTTGTTTGTTAAAAATTAATTCCCTGAAGCAAAAATTTAACTACTCCATTTTTCGTAAAAAATTAATCTATTTTGTAGAAATTTTTTTCTGTTTTGATAGAAAATTAATATTCGTGGTGGAAAATTCAACTATTTGGTTAAATATTTAATAACATGGTTGAACTACTTTGTTAGAAAATAATTTTTTTGAAGATAAATGATTTTAGTTTGAAATTTAACTATTCTTTTGAAAATTTATTTTTGTTTGGTTTGAAAATTAACTTTTTAGTTGAAAATATATTATCGGATCAAAACATTAAATATTTTTCTTCTTAAATACAAAATTCGTTCTTTTTTTTTGGTTGAAAATTATTATTTTTTTAAGTGAAAATTTAACTACTCTTTTTTTTTTGTTAAAAATCCATCTATTTTGTTAAAAATTTCTATTTTTTTTTATGGAAAACTGTCCTCTCTGTTGAAAATTCCACTACTTGGTTGAACTCCTTTGTTAGGAAGTCATTTTTTTGAAGATTTATCATTTTAGTTAAAAATTTAACTATTTTGTTGAAAATTTATTGTTTTTTTTTTGGTTAAAAATTATTTTTCAAAGTAAAAATTGAACTGCTCTTTTTTTGTCAAAATTCCATCTATTTGGTTGAAAATTTGTCTATTTTGATGGAAAATTATCTCCTTTTTTAGTTAAAATTTTATATTATAGGTTTGGAACTTTAGTTTGGTAGAAAATTCATCTTTTTGTTTCGAAGATTCAACAATTTTTTTGAAATTTGCCTTCCTTCTTTACTGAAAAGTCTTTTTTGTTTAAAAATTCGTCTTTATGTTTAAATTTGAGTTTTTTTTCTTTGAAATTAAAATTCTTTTTTTTTTGGAATACCAACCCTCAAATTTTTCATTAAAAAGTTACCTTCTTTTCTTGAAAATTCAAGTACTTGGTTAAATATTCTATAACATGGTTGTACTACTTTGTTAGAAAATAATTTTTTTGATGATGAATGATTTAAGTTTGAAATTTAACTATTCTTTTGAAAATTTATTTTTGTTTGGTTTGAAAATTAACTTTTCAGTTGAAAATTCATATTATCGGATCGAAACATTAAATATTTTTCTTCTTAAATAGAAAATTCGTCCTTTCTTTTTTTTTTGGTTGAAAATAATTTTTTTTTTAATGAAAATTTAACTACTCTATTTTTTGTTAAAAATCCATCTATTTTGTTGTAATTTGTATTTTTTTTTTATAGAAAACTATCCTCTCTGTTGAAAATTCCACTACGTGGTTCAACTCCTTTGTTAGGAATCATTTTTTAAAGATTTATAATTTTAGTTAAAAATTTAACTATTTTGTTGAAAATTTATTGTTTTTTTTTGGTTAAAAATTATTTTTCAAAGTAAAAATTGAACTGCTCTTTTTTTTCAAAATTCCATTTATTTTGTTCAAAATTTGTCTATTCTGATAGAAAATTATCTCCTTTTTTAGTTAAAATTTTATATTATAGGTTTGGAACTTCAGTTTGGTAGAAAATTCATCTTTTTGTTTTGAAGATGCAACAATTTTTTTGAAATTTGCTTTTCTTCTTGACTGAAAAGTCGTTTCTGTTTAAAAATTCGTCTTTATGTTTAAATTTAAGTTCTTTTTTTATTTGCAATTAAAATTCTTTTTTTTTTGGAATACCAACTATCAAATTTTTCATTAAGAAGTTATCTTCTTTTCTTGAAAATTCAAGTACAAGTTTGAAAGCGAAATTACTTTTTTGCTAAAAATTTATGCTCTTGATTAAAAATTCATCTTCTTGGTTGAAAATTCAACAATTTCTTTGAAAGTTAGTTTTTTTTTTGTCGTAGAGAAGTAATTTTTTAACTGAAAATTCAAATATTAAATTTTTTTAAAAAGTTGATTGATTTAGTAACTTATAATGCAAAAGGAGAACATTTAGGCGTAATCAGAGACTTTATTCAGGATCTAAGTACAAACCAAGATATATCATAAGAAAACAGAAATTTACAAATTTGGATATTTACAGAGATTTCAGTTTAAATCCAAATTAACCTT
The DNA here is from genome assembly GCA_032357855.1 of Amphibolips quercusostensackenii. Classification (NCBI taxonomy): domain Eukaryota; kingdom Metazoa; phylum Arthropoda; class Insecta; order Hymenoptera; family Cynipidae; genus Amphibolips; species Amphibolips quercusostensackenii. The sequence goes on along the minus strand of JAUELO010000179.1, from coordinate 4,155,827 downwards.
TTTTCACTATAATTTTACATACGTAAATTATTCTCACTTTATAAATAAAATATCATTTCCATTATACAACTATTTTCTTTTTCTTTATTTAAAAAAATTAGCACTTCTACGGTCTTAAGAATCTATATACACATTTATTTACAATGGCATTTGCCTAATAATTTTGAAAACATGGGATTTGTTCTCCTTGTTTTTATATTACATGCTTACATTAGTAAAATATCTTAAATTAAGTTAGCAACCCTGAGATAATACATTGTGTGGGATATCCTTCTCTTTGAATCAAAATCTGCAGATATTTCTCGGCCTCTCAAGTTTCGAAATCAAATCCAAATTGATTTTGAGTTAAATTTATATTTACAATGTAGTCATAGGGGATATAATAATAGAACTTTAACATAGAATGCAACCAGTGGCGCATCTGTGTAATGCAAAAAAGTATTACATAGGCGATTTTAAGTCAGTTTTCAAATCTCCCGCTCTCGATGTCTTGCGCTAATTCGTCAAAAGCGTTAAGACGCAGAAGACGTATAACCTAATTTTGAAAGGTGGTTATGTTCCCCAAGGCTCACAACGCATTTAAGATAAATTGTCAGTTAAAAATCAAAAACAATGTAACACAAGATTAGAATGTGTTTACAAATACTGTCGGGACGTGCATTAAAGCTTTTTTTGAAAATTGGAGTTGGTTTTCACGAATGCGTATTTACCGATACTCTTGTCAAAAGCATTTGATTCCCATATTTCATTTAATAAATAAAACAACAGATTTTATCACCAATTAATGACTTCCAACCTGCAGATATTCACTTTAATTCATTAAGTTCTAAGTACAACAATTTTGACACCTGTCCAACTACACTTATCCACGGTTCGTTACATTCGTGTAAACCAACTCCAATTTTAATAAGAACACTTTAAAATGCACGGTCCGATAGTATTTGTGAACAATTTTCAATCTTGTGTTAAATTGTTCTAATTCTTAACTCATTATTTATCTGAAATGCGTGGTGAACCCTGGGGAACAAAATCTTCTTTCAAAATTAGTTTATACGTCTTTTGCGCACGTGTTCTGAGTCTCAACGCCTTTAACCAATCAGCGCAAGACCTCGAACGCGGGAGATTTGAAAACTGAAT
>JAUELO010000179.1:4131620-4143214 GCA_032357855.1 Amphibolips quercusostensackenii | reverse complement strand
ACATGCTTTCTTTGTTAAAAAGAGACATTCTGAGACACTCATTCATGATTATAATGATTGTTTCTGACATAACAACCTCATTATCTGCGAACTCTAACCCACGTACCCTTCCTGTCCCAAGATCCACACCTTCTTCGTCAAAGAGGGCCATTCATTGACACTTGTTCATGAATCTAATAATTGACTCTGCTATAAGAACCTTATTATCTGCGAACGCTAACCCACGTACCCCTACTGTCCCGAGATACACGCTTTCTTTGTTAGAGAGGGCGGGTCTTTGACACTTAGGCATGAATTTAATAATTGACTCTGCCATAAGAATGTTATCATCTGCGAACGCTAACCCACGTACTCCTACTGTCCCGAGATACACGCTTTCTTTGTTAAAGAGGGCCATTCTGAGACACTTCTTTATGATTATAATGATTGTCTCTGACATAACAACCTTATCATCTGCGAACTCTAACCCACGTACCCTAACTGTCCCGAGATCCACACGTTTTTTGTCGAAAAGGGCTATTCCTTGCCGCTTGTCCATAAGTCTAATAATTGACTCTGACATAAGAACCTTATCATCTGCGAACGCTAACCCACGTACCCCTACTGTCCCAAAATACACGCCTTTTTTGTTAAAGAGGGCCATTCATTGACACTTATTCATGAATATAATAAACAGCCATAAGGACATAACGCACCCTTGCCTAACAATCAATACAGTTGAAAAATTGTTTTTGGTTTCTACTTTCAAGTTAGTGAGAGGCGGGGGGAGGGGGTTACACACATCAGGAGTGTAATCCGAAATTAAAAAAATTTTAGGCCCCTACTCATACTGATTCAAAATATAATCCAATAGGAAAATAAATTTATTATAGGGATGTAGAAAAATATAATGATGGTGTAAAGTCATAAATAAGACAAAAAATTATTGATAAACATTTTAGTGTATTAGCTCCGTCTTCGATATTATGAAGAAAAATTTTTTTACCTGCGCAACACATGGTACAGCCCATCTGTTTCGAGTATCCAGGATACTTTGAAAAATCCTCTGATAATGATAAACCAAAAGTCCCATTGGCAACAGACAGGCTATTATAATAATAGGGATTGTGAAGCATAGTGAAACATTTAAAACATCGCTTCTTGGGAATACGAGTGTGCATATCGTCGCGCTGGTTGTTCTAACCTAGAAAAAATAAATTTATATATTAATTTAATAATATAATGGTTAATTTTAATCAAATAGTTCTAGACAAATAATTTTTTAAGAAAAAAGTCTGCCTCAGCCCGGATTTGAACCAGGAACGCTACTATCCATGAGTTGAGTGTTAACCGATTTCGCACTACTCATGGATAGTGGCGTTCCTAGTTCAAATCCGGGCCGAGGCGGATTTTTTTCTTGTTTTCAAAAATTATTTGTCCAAAGTAATCGTGCTAATATCAGGGTTTGTATTAAACAAATATTCTAATCAGAATTGAAATTCGAAAGAACTTGTGACATATAAATACTAGTGCTTCACGTTTTCCCGGTTGAACATTTAAACAACAAATTTTTCATCGTTTTCAACTTCTTTTTTTGTAAAGAAACTATTCTAATAGTTTAAAAGTAATAAAAAGTAATTTTAATGTTTATTTCAACTATTAATCATACGTCTATAAATTATCAACATTTTTATTTTTTTAGTAAGCCAAACTAGAAAATTCAACTATTTTTGTTCAGATAATTCTTTTTGATTGACGAGTCTACTATTATATTTTTGGTTGAAAATTTTATTATTTGGTTGAAAATTTTATTATTTGGTTGAATATTTTATAATTTTTTAAAGAAATCATCTTTTTTGGTTGAGAATTTACTTATTTAAAAGAAAATTAAACTTTTTGGTGAAATATTAATTTTTTGTTAAAAATTAAACTGTTCTGTATAATGTGCAAAAATTTTGTTGACATCTTAACTTTTTGGTTAAAAATGCAACTTTTTTATTAAAATTAATCGATTTTAGTATGAGGATTTTACTATTTTCTTGAAATTTTTTTCTTTATTGGTCCAATTCAATTTTTTTTATTTAAAATTGAAACTTTTTTTAAAGAAATATCAGCTATCAGATTATTCTTTGAAATTTAATTTTGATTAATTAATTTGTTTGGTTCGAAATTTAACTGTTCCATTTCTGGTTTGAAATTTCTATCTTTAAGTTGACAATTTAACTAATTAGTTGAAAGTTGAACTACTTCGTTGATTTTTTTTTTTGAAGATTCATAATTTTTCTTGAAAATTCATCTCTTTCGTTAGAAATTTAACTTTTATTTTAAATTACTTCTTTTTTTTGTTAAGAATTAATCTTTTTATTTGAAAATTCAACGATTGCATTTTGGCTAACATTTTTTTTTAATTAAAAATTCAACCACTTGATTTTTTATAGAGTTGGAAAGGACCGAATTTTGTGTTTTTTTTCTTGATATTCTCAATCTTTCTCTGAATTGGAAAAGAGTAAATTAAAAATAATATATTTTCATCAAGTTAAATAAAAAAAAAATTTTGGCTTCAAATTTGTCTAAGCTAGAAGAGGCACTTTTGTTTTGAAAATTTTTGCAGATTTGAAAGGAAGGGCACTTTGTTTATTAATTGGTTTTTTATGAATTGGGAAAGGCTCATTTTTTCTTGAAAAATTTTTATTGAGTTGATGTGGTCAAAATTAGGTAATTTAAGCATTTAGATGAAAAGGGGGGAACTTTTTATTTTTAATTTTGTACTAAATTGCAAGAGCTACATGTATTATAAAAAAAATTTTTAATAATGAATTAAAAGGGAGAAATAGTTTTAATTAAGAGCATTGACAATGATAGGGTGGAATTATACTTTTAACAGAAATCTTTGAAATGTTCAATTTATAAAAGTTTGAAATTCAAAATTTTGCAGTTTAATGGAATTCAATTTTAAATTGTTTTATTGAAAAGTGTTAAAAATTTCCATTTTATAGTGGCAATTTCTGAGCACTTGAACGCGAAATTCTAAATTGAAAATTTCTCAGGTGACAATTTCAGAATTTCAAAATTCAAAAGAGGTCCATTTTCAAAAAGTGTTTAAATTTGCATTATCGTTTAGATTACTTTAAATGAAAATATGTTCAGTTTTACAAGTTTTAATTTGTTAATTTCAATGACCGGTCCAAATCAGAAATCTTTCAAATTGTTCAGAAATGTGTTAAAATTTTTAAGAATTGTTTACAATCATTTAAATCTTTTGAACAATTTACCATTGTCCAGGAAAACCGGAAATATAAAATTGTCCGTCGTGCAGAAACCTTGACTAATTATAAATAACTAATTCATAGCATAATTATAGAATAGAATTCTATTAATGAAAATCTTGATTTCACTTTATTTTAATTTTTAAATTTATGCAATTAGATAAAAAATATACTATACCGGTTTAAACCAAAATACGGCGGGTAGAAAAACTAGTGCAGCAATGAGCCATGTGGCTAGGCCAGCAGCTAATACTCTAGGAATCGTCAAACTACTTCGATAAGGTGCTACTGCCAGGCATCGATGTCTGTCCATCGATATTAGCGTCAAAGTCCACAGCAGCACAAAACCACAAACAAACTGCAACAAAAAAAAAAAATATTATATATTACACAATTAGACCCAGCAGATTCAGAAAACACCAAAAATGTATTATTTTTAACAAATCAGTCCATATGTAGCCTACAATATTCAACCGATTCGTCTAAAAATTTTAGAATACATTGACCAGATGAAGATCCAACACTGTATAAAAAAGAATGTTAATTCAATAATTATTTCAAAAGTTATTTCACTCTTTATGCCAAATAATCGATATTTGAGCAGTTTAGTCAACTTGTAGCCTACAATAGTCATCTGTTTTATTTACCAATTTTAGGATAAATTGTCTTGATGATGTTCTAGTGCATTTTTAAAGGAAATTTTGATTTAATAATTATTTCCAGAGTTATTTTAGTTTTTGTGTGCAAAAGTATATTTTTGACCAGTTTAGTTGACCTGTAGCCTATAATATTCAACCGATTCGTCTAAAGTTTTCAGGATGAATTGACTAGATGAAGGTGCAGTGCAACTTTCTAGAAAACTTTGATTCATTCATTATTTCAAGAGTTATTCTACTTTTTATGCGTCAAGTTTTATATTTTTCATCGACTCTTCAGCAGTGAAGTCAACTTGTAGCCTACAATATTTATTCCATTCGTCTGAAAATTTCAGAATTAATTGACGAGATAAAGCTCTAGTGATGTTTCTGAGAAAATTAAAATAATTTATTTTTTTTTTAAGTTACTTTACTTTTTATGCCTAATAATCGATTTTTTTAGCAGTTAAGTCAATCTATAGCCCACAATATTTAACCGATTTGTCTAAAAATTTAAAGATAAATTGCCTCGATGAAGCTCCAATGGTATTTTCAAAGAAACTTTGATTCATTAATTATTTCAAAAGTTATTACACTTTTTATGTCTAATATTAGATTTTTTAGGAGTTCAGTCAACCCGTAGCCTACAATATTCAACCGATTTGTCTAAAGATTTCAGACTAAATGGACTAGATGAAGCTCCAGGGCTTTTTCTCAACAAATTTTGATTTAATATTTATTTTGACAGTTATTTCAATTTTTATGTCCAATATTCGAATTTCCAACAGATCGGTCAACCTATAGCCTACAATAATCGACCGATTTGTCTACAGATTTCAGGCTTAATTAACTAGATGATGTTCCAGTGCAATTTTTGAGGAAATCTCGATCCATTAATTATTTCTGGAGTTATTTTAGTTTGTATGCTCAAAATTCTATTTTTAACAGCTTAGTCGACTTGTAGCCTATATATAATATTTAACCGATTTGTCTAAAGTTTTCAGGATGGATTGACTAGATGAAGGTCTAGTGCAACTTTTTAGGAACTTTGAATCAATAATTATTTGAAGAGTTATTTTGCTTTTTATATCTAACAATCTATTTTTTAGCAGTTTAGTCAAACTGTAGCCTACAGTATTCAACCGAATTGTCTAAAAATTTTAGAATTAATTGACTAGATAAAGCTCTAGTGCAATGTTCTTAGGAAATTTTTATTAATTTATTATTTTAGGAGTTATTTTACTTTTTATGCCAAATAATTAATTTTTAATAGTTCAGTCAATCTATAGCTTGCAATATAAAACCGATTCGTCTAAATTTTATAGGATGAATTGACTAGATAAAGCTCCAGGGCTTTTCCTAATAAAATTTTAAATCATTAATTATTTCGAGAGTTATTTCAATTTACTTATTTATTTATTCTACTACACTATTCATCTCCTTCATCTACGAATTTTAGAATTAATTGTCTAGATGATATTCCAGTACAATTTTCAAGGAAATCTTTATTAATTAATTATTTCTAGAGTTCTTTTAGTTTTTATGTTCAAAAGTCTATTTTTAGCAGTTTAGTTGACCTGTAGCCTACAATATTCAATCGACTCGTCTAAAATTTTTAAAATTAATTGACCAGATTAAAACTGTAGAGCTGCTTTTCAGGAAATGTTAATTCGTTAATTATTTCTAGAGTTATTTCATTTTTTATGTCGTAAATTACATTTTTTAGCAGTTCAGTTGACCTGTAGCCTTCAATATTCAACCGATTCGTCTGAAAATTTAGAATTAATTGACCAGATGAAGCTCTAGTGCAAATTTTCAGGAAATTTTGATTAATTTATTACTTCGTAACTTTACTTTTTATGACAAATAATCGATTTTTTGTCAGTTTAGTCAATCTATAGCCTACAAAATTCAACCGATTTGTCTAAAAACTTCAAGCTAAATTGACTAGATGAAGCTCGAGGGCTTTTCCTCAAAAAATTTTGATTCATTAATTATTTCGAGAGTTATTTTAGTTTTTATGTCCAAAATTATATTTTTGACCTGTTTAGTTGAGCTGTAGCCTATAATATTCAACCGGTTCGTCTGAAAATTTTAAAATTAATTGGCTAGATAAAGCTCTAGAGGCGTTTTTTAGGAAATGTTGATTCATTAATTATTTCTAAAGTTATTTTACTTTTTACATCGAAAATTATATTTTTTAACAATTCAGCTGACCTGTAGTGTATAATATTCAACGGATTCGTCTAAAAATTTGAAGATAAATTGACAAGATGAAGCTGCAGTGGTGTTTTGAAAGAAATTTTGATTTATTTATTATTTTAAAAGTTACTTTAGTTTTTATGCCAAATAACCGATTTATTTAGCAGTTCATTTAATCTGTAATCTACAATATTCAACAGTATGTGTCAAATTTTTTAAAAATAAATTGAATAGATGAAAGTACATTGATACTATATTTTTCAGAAAATGATTATTCTTTAATTATTTCGAGAGTTATTTCACTTTTTATATCAAATATTCCATTTTCAGCAGTTCAGTCAATCCGTAGCCTACGATATTCATCCGATTTGACTAAGAATTTCAGGCTATATTGACCAGATAAAGCTCCAGTGCAATTTCTTAGGAAATTTTTAATAATTTATTATTTCAGGAGTTACTTCACTTTTTATGTCAAATAATCGATTTCTTAGCAGTTTAGTCCATCTATAGCCTACGATATTTAAACGATTTATCTGCAAATTTCAGGTTAAATTGACTAGATGAGGCTCCAGAGCTTTTTCTCAAGAAATTTTGATTCATTATTCATTTCTGGAATTATTTAAGTTTATAACTTAGAGAAAATTTGTAACAGTTCAGTCAGCCTGTTGCCTACAATATCCACCTGTTTCATCTACAATTTTAAAGATAAGTTGTCCAAATAATAATCCAGTACAGTTTTGAAGTAAATTTTGATTCATTATATATTTCTAGAGTTATTTTAGTTTTTATATCCAAAATTCTATTTTTTCACAGTTCAGTGAATTTGTAGCCTACAATATTCAACCGATTCATCTGAAAATTTGAGAATTAATTGAACAGATGGAGCTCTAGTGCTGTTTTTTTAGAAAATTTAAAATAATTTATTTTTTCAAGAGTTACTTCACTTTTTATGCCTAATAATCGATTTTTTAGCAGTTCAGTCAATCTATAGCCTACAATATTTAACCGATTTATCTACAAATTTGAAGATAAATTAACAAGATAATGCCCCAATCGTATTTCTAAAGAAACTTTGATTTATTAACTATTTCTAGAATTATTTCAAATTTGATGTCCAATATTCGATTTTGTAGTGTTTCGTCAATCTATAGCTTACAGCATTTAACCAATTTGTCTGAAAATTTCAGGCTGAATTAACTAGATGAAGCTCCAGAGCTTTTTCTCAAGAAATTTTGATTTATTGATTATCCCTAGAGTTATTTAAGTTTTTAGACCTGATATTATATTTTTTAACAGTTCAGTCAACCTGTATCCTACAATATCCATCTGTTTCATCTGCAAATTTAAGGATAAATTGTCCAAATAATAATTCAGTACAGTTTTTAAGGAAATTTTGATTCATTAATTATTTCTAGAGTTATTTTAGTTTTTATATCCAAAATTCTATTTTTTTATAGTTCAGTGAATTTGTAGCCTACAATATTCAACCGATTCATCTGAAAATTTTAGAATTAATTGACCAGAAAAAGCTCTACTGTTGTTTCTTAGAAAATTCAAAATATTTAATTTTTTTAAGAGTTACTTCACTTTTTATACCTAATAATCGATTTTGTAGCAGTTCAGTCAACCTATAGCCTACAATATTTAACCGATTTATCTACAAATTTTTAAGTAAATCAACAAGATAATGCTCCAATTGTATTTTTAAAGGAACTTTGATTTATTAACTATTTCTAGAATTATTTCAAATTTGATGCCCAATATTCGATTTTTTAGTGCTTAGTCAATCTATAGCTTACAAAATTTAACCAATTTGTCTTAAAATTTCAGGCTGAATTGACTAGATGAAGCTCCAGGGCTTTTTCTGAAGAAATTTTGATTCATTTTTTATTTCAAGGGTTATTTGAATTAACTTATTTATTTATTTTACTACAATATTCACCTGTTTGATCTACCAATTTTAGGATAAATTGTCGAGATGAATTTCTAGTGCAATTTCTAAGAAAAGTTTGATATAATAATTATTTCTAGAGTTATTTTAGTTTTTATGCGCGAAATTATATTTCTTAACAGTTCAGTTTTTCTATAGCCTACTATATTTACCCGATTTGTCTACAAATTTGGGGCTAAATTGGCTATTAGAAGCTCCGAACCTATTTCACAATAAATTTTATTTCATAAATTATTTCTAGAGTTATTTAAGTTTTTATGACCTTATCTGTTTCATCTACAAATTTTAGAATAAATTGGCTAGATGATTTTCTAGTTCAATTTTGAAGAAGTTTTGATTTTTTATTATTTCTAGAATTATTTTAATTTTTATAGACAAAATTTATTTTTCATCAGTTTATTCGATCTATGGCCTATAAAATTCAACCGATTCGTCCAAAGTTTTGCGGATGAATTGACTAGGTGAAGGTTCAGTGCAACTTTTTAGAAAATTTTAATTCATTCATTATTTCACAAGTTATTTCACATTTTATGACTAATAATCGATTTTTTATCAGTTTAGTCAAACTGTAGCCTACATTATTCAACCGATTCGGATAAAATTGTTACAGTTAATTGACCACATGAAGCTGTAATGCTCTTTTTCAGAAAATTTTGATTGATTAATTATTTCTAGAGTTATTTCATTTTTGATACCAAACATTAGATTTTGTAATAGTTCAGTTGATCTATGCGTACTATATTTAACCTATTTGTCTACAAATTTTAGGCTGAAATGACTATTAGAAGCTCCAATCTTTTTTCACAATAAATGTTGATTTATTATTTATTTATAGAGTTATTTGAGTTTTTATGTCCAATATTATATCTTTTAGCTATTCAGTTAACCTATAGCCTCCAGTATTCATCGGTTTTATTTACAAATTTTAGGATAAATTGTCTAGATGATGTTATAGTGCAATTTTTGAGGAAATTTCGATTCATCAATTATTTCTAGAGTTATTTTAGTTTGTATGCCCAAAATTCTATTTTTTATAACTTTAGTCGATCTGTGGCCTATAATATTCAACCGAATCTTTTAAAGTCTTTCGAATAAATTGACTAGGTGAAGATTCATTGCAACTTTAAAGGAAACTTTGATTCATTAATTAATTCAATAGTTATTTTACTTGTTATGCCTAATAATCGATTTTTCATCAGTTCAGTCGAACTGTGCCTAAAATATTCGACCGATTCGTCTGAAAATTTTACAATTAATTGACCAGATAAAGCTGTAATGCTGTTTTTCAGGAAATGTTGATTCATCAATTATTTCTAGAGTTATTTCACTTTCGATGTCAAAAATTAGATTTTTCAGCAGTTTCGTAGACCTGTATCTCACAATTTTTAATTGATTTGTTTACAAATTTTTAAGCTAAATTGACTATATAAAGCTCCAGTTCTATTTTACAATAAATTTTGATTTATTAATTATTTAGAGAGTTAATTATTTTTTATGCCTAATAATTAATTTTTAAGCAGTTTAGTCAACCTATAGCCTGCAATATTCAACCGGTTAGTCTAAAAATTTTAGGATAAATTGACCAAATGAAGCTCTGGGGGTATTTCTCAGGAAATGTTGATTCATTAATTATTTCTAGTGTTATTTCACTTTTTATGTCAAAATTTAAGTGATTTATGTGTGGTTAATTTCAAATTACCTTCAAGATTCTTTTTCCACGCTTATACTTTATAGCCTTTATGCTTAAAATATTATATTATATATAGTTTTTTAAATAAAAGGTGCCCTAATGTATAAGAATTTAGGAAAAAACTAAACTTAAAGTGATATTTATTAATAATCATTTTATTTAAAAATAGCCGGAATTCGCTTTAACTATGTTCCCCTAGGTTTCTTATTTTCTCATTAATATTTTTTTTAATTAATAATTTTTTCATAATTATATTTTCAATTATAATATCAATATCAATACCAATTATATGTATTAAATTTAATTAAGTATTAAATATTTGTATTACTTTTGAAACAAGTATTTTATTTGATAAAAACTTTTATCAAAAAAGAAGTGAAATTTAATCTAAAACATCTATGATGCGAAAAATCCTGTTGGCCCAGTAATTCTAAAAGATGTCTTAATTTTTTAATTTTCTGAATTGAAAAAAAGTGAAGAAATTTTAAGAATTCATTAAAGGAGAAAAATTAAAGAATTGGCAAGATTATTATTGAAAAAAAAAATAAAATGTCGACAAATTTTTATTTTTTCCCTTTTTATAGCACCCTTAAAATTTGTTTTAATTAAATAAGCTTAAAAATTTAGATATCTCTTACAATTACTTGGCAAGCTTTGATGTTTCAAACATTATGTTGATTGTACCGATAACTTTTTAGTTGGTGGCATTTTTTGATTTGTAAATGTTTTTAGTGAGGCATCGATATCTTTTAATTTAATTTAAATTTTTTATTTAGTTAATAACAGGTAATTCTTCTATCTAAATTTTTCGAAATCGAGTACTTTTACATTATTTTCAAAGTATAATTGAAAAATCAGTGCCTCAGAAAATTTTAACTTGTTGATTTTCGTGATTATTCAACCTTCTATTAGAAACGTAATCAGAAAATAATTGTGTTTTGAGACGAAAAATTACATTTTGCATTCTGCGGAAAAAAGCTATTTTTTCTATAGATGTGTATGTGTATAATTCTGAACCGTGGATCGATGTAGACCCTGATGCTCTCTTTGATATCATATTCTTTTTTGGAATGGTGCATTTTCCACAAGGCTGCTCACAAATTCCGACCCGTGAGCGAATTCGTGACACAAGATTCTCATTTTTATTTCACCTCCAATCTCACAATGTTCCTTTTCCGTCAACTTTCAAAGCACTCGTATTTCTTAACAACCACAATGGATTTCTTATAAAAATGAAAAAGAGACTTTGTTCATCGGACCTATTACTTAGGCTTGCAGACTCAATACTATATTTATATTCTCAAAACTCTTATATTAATTAATAACTATTTAATAATTATTTAATCAATTCTTCGTTCTTAATTTTTAATTCTTCTTATTATTTTTGTATTAGATTAATATTCTTAGACTTCACAGGTCAAGTTGCATTTTTAACCAAATAGTTGAACGTTCAAGCCAAAATGATAAATTTTCAATAAAATAATTAAATTTTCAACAAAATAATTGATGTTTTAACCGAATTTTTGTATTCCTCAAAAATTATTTGTCGGAAGTAATCGTTTTGAGGCCCATGCAGGAGTCAATGTAACCTAGAAAAATTTAACGAAAAAAATCAATTTCGAATGCTAGCGCATCGGATGGTTATCCGGGGGCAATTTTTTTCCTCCAGGAATCTCAGGTCCATATTTGAGGGGAAAAGACCTTTGGGATTATCAAAATTTGCAGCAAATATTATTAAATTAATAAAATATCGCATTTTTAACTTCCAAAAAGAAAAGTAAACACAAACTATGTTAACAGATAACAGCGCCGCCTGGTTTCACGGTCGATCACTAAAATCGATTTAAATGGCCTTCTGGCGGCATATTTAA
>JAUELO010000179.1:4116186-4126875 GCA_032357855.1 Amphibolips quercusostensackenii | reverse complement strand
GTTAGAGGTAAATGCGGAAAAGTCCAAGGTTATGGTGTTTAGATAAGGCATGGAAGAGATAAAAGAAGGAAGTGGAAGTGGAAGGGAAAGGCGGTTCAGGAGGTGAAAGAGTTTGTGTATCTAGGGTTCTTGTTTCGGAGAAATGGAGAAGTGAATGGGCACATAAAATAGAGAGTGAGGAGGGCAAATGTGGTGATGAGGCAGGTGTGGGGGTTGGAAAAGAAATATTTTAAAGAGGAAGGAGGTGAGCTGGTTAGGGAATGTTAGTGGGAAAAGAACAGGAGAGGGTGTGGGAAGATGGAGGCTAAAAGGGAAAAGTATTTTAGAGTGAATGGACTCCAGATAGATGGAGCGAGAAGGATGCACGAGAAAGAAAGTCAGGAGCTTATTGCGAGGATGAGATGTGGGCGCATGGAGGGTTTTAATAGGTTCTGGCTTTCTAGGAAGCAGAGGATGCGTGAACTGTGCGGGAAGGGATATGTAAAAGTGGAGCACTGGTTAGAGAAGTGTGTAGAGGTTAGAAGGAGTGGGATAAGCATGGAGGTCAGAAGGAGTGGGATAAGCATGGAGGTATTGATGCTTGAAAGGGGGACAAGAGGGCAGTAGCATGGGTAAAAGGAGGTTTTGGGTAAAATGGTGAAAAAGAGAGGGAAAGATTGTAAATAGGAGAGGAAATATATAAGTGAACTGTAAATATAGTAAATAGTATATAAGTATAGGGTATTAGTCGCGGAGGTAGTAGCGTGCGAGGCGAGGCGATTCCTGCGGGGCGAAGCGAGGAAGGCAAGGCGATAAGAGCAAGCGGTTTTCGAGTTGAGGTATGGATGGATGCTAATTTTTAAGATGAGGAGGAAGAGGAGGAAGATAAGGAGGATGGGGAGAAAGAGGAAGAAGAGGAGAGGCAGGGGAAAGAGGAAAAGAAAGAGAAGGAGGAAAAGAGGCAGGAAAGGAAGAAAAGAAAGAGGGGAGGGAAAGTGAGAGTAAGCGCAATAAGGAAAGGGAGAGGGAGAAGAGGAAGAGGAGGAGAAAGAGCAGGGGAAGAAGAGGAGGAGGAAGAGGAGGAAAAAGAGCAGGGTAAAAGGAAGAGGAGGGGAGAAAGATAAGAAGGAGAAGGAAGAGGTGAAGGGAGAGAAAAAGAAAGAGAAAAAAGAGGAAAGAGAGATGTGCAGAGGAGGTGAGGGGAAAGTAGGAGAGAGGGAGGGAGGAGAAAGAGCGTGGAAAAGGAAGAAAAGAACGAAAAATAGAGAAGAAGGAGGAGAAACAACAGAGGAAGAGGGGGAGAAACATAAGAAGGAGATAGAAGAAAAGGAAGAAGAGAAGAAAGAGCAGGAGGAAGAGGAGGAGAAAAAGGGACGCGGGAAAGCAGGGCGAGCACGGAGATGGAGAGGGAGGAGGATTGGTCAGGTCTGATCACTGATATATCAACTAAGACGTGATCCATAGTACATGGATCATCAGTAGGATGAGGAGTTAGATGAGAAGGAGATAGTAGATTGGGAGAAGAAGAAAAGAAAAAGAGAGAAGGAGAAGGAAGAGGATTGGTCAGGTTTGATCACTAATATGTCAACTAAGACTCAATCCATAGAACATGTAATAGAACCTTGCTCGATTGTCATGACTGTACTATGTACTAATAAAAAAAATAACTCTCTGCGTAGTTCTTTGAACAAATGAATGACGGGCTTAAGATGCAAAATCATTTTTAAAAAAATAGAAAATGAAAAGATGATTACCTGTGAGTAGGGAAGTAATCTGCAGACTGCATCGCCTAACTTCCAGGACTGAGTCAGCCTTGTGTAGGCCACTGCAGGAACCCCCAAGGAAAAAAGTAAATCTGCTGCTGCGAGATTCACCAAGCATAAGTTGGTTGGTGTTCTCATTTCCTTGTATCTGAGGACACATATAGCCATTCCCAAATTAGCGGCCACTGCAATCACGAACGTGACGACAAGGACTAAGACCTGTAACCGAAAAGCAATTACGTTAGGATTAGAGCAAGAGAACAAATAGTCCAGCTAGTCTCTTATTTCCACAGCTGAGGGGTATAAAGTTTCCGAGGATTCCATTTCAAACAAAACGTAATTCACATGCACGTAAAACGTGACACCGACAAACTAATATAAACTCTGGGTTATTGCAAGGTACTTAGATTTTTTTAGGTTTATTTCCTCTGCCTACAGGGTTGCTACAAAGGTCTGGTTTTAAAATTCCATCACTTTGCGAAGTTTTCCAGGCCTACTTTTAAGTAGAGAAAGAGGAAGAGGAGTAGGAAGAGGAGGAGAAAAAGAAAGAGCAGGGAAAATGGAGAAGGAAGAGGAGGAGGAAGAGCAGGGGGAAGAGGAGGAGGAAGAGAAAAGAAAGAAGGAACAGAGAATTTTGTAAAAGAATCATAATTCTAAATTTGAACAGGTTTTTTTTTTATTTCCTTAATCGAAATTAGAATTAAAATTCTTTTCATAAAATTCTCGCTCCATGTCGAAAATTTCCTGTTTTAAATTAAATTATAATTATTTAGGAACACTCCATGTCCTAAACTAATTCTTTTGGAATATTCTCTAACATTAAATGTCCGAATTCGAGAAAAATCCGGGTCACTGAATCACGTCTTTAGTCATTTCTCGGTGATTTTTCAGTTTTCCGGATTTCCCGGGCAGGTAAATGAGTTGACAAAGATTTTTAAAAATTTAAAAGATTTCTATAAGAACCTAATAATAACATAATGTTTAATAAGTGTAAATGTTAAATAAACTTAACTAAACTATTTTAGAAAATTTCAAGGATTCCGCAAAGATTTTTAAAAAAATTCAAGAGATTTAAAAAATATTCTAATAATAATCTAATGCTCAAAGGTTGTAAATCGTAAATGAACTTAAATAATCTATTTTAAAAGATTTCATAAAGATTTCAAAGATTTCAAAAGATTTCGCAATGATTTTACAAAGATTTCAAAACATTTTCACACGGTTTCTGTAATACTTTAACAATAAACTATTGTTCAATAAATGTAGACCTTAAAAAAACTGAACTAAACTGCTTTAAAACATTTTAATGATTTCACAAAGATTTCAAAGATTCTGAACATTTTTGAAAATTTCAAAAGATTTTACAAAGATTCCGAAAATTTTTACAAAGATTTAAATGATTTCATAAAGATTTTAGTGATTTCACAAAGATTCAACAAAAAAATCAAAAGATTTCAAGGATTTAAAAAATTTTTAAAAGATTTCAAAGATTTCAAAAATTTTCAAAAGATTTCAAATATTTTACAAAGGTTTTATAGATTTCAAGACATTTCACAAAAATTTTAAAGAGTTAACAAATTTTCAAAAATTTTCAAAGATTTTACAAAGATTTCGAAAAATTCTACAAAGATTTAAATGATTTCATAAAGATTTCAGTTATTTCGAAAAGATTTGACAAAAAATTCAAAAGATTTCAAGGATTTCGAAAATTTTCAAAAGATTGTAAAGATTTTGAAAATTTTTACAAGATTTCAAATATTTTACAAAGGTTTCATAGATTTCAAGACATTTCACAAAAATTTAAAGGAGTTAACAAATTTTTAAAAATTTTAAAAGATTTTACAAAGATTTCGAAAAATTCTACAAAGATTTAAATTATTTCATGAAGATTTTAATGATTTCACAAACAATTCAAATAATTTTAAAGATTTCGGAAATTTTCAAAAGGTTTCAAATATTTCACAAAGGTTTCGAAAATTTAAGAAAGCCTTACAAAAATTTCAAAGATTTTAATTTTCAAAAAATTCATAAAATTTTACAAAGATTTCGAAAAATTTTACAAAGACTTAAAGATTTAACAAAGATTTTACAACAAAATTTCTAAAGTTTTCAAATACCGAAAATTTTCAAAAGATTTCAATGATTTTACAAAGATTTCAAATATTTCACACAAATTTCACCCAAATCTCAAAAGATTTTATATTTTTCAAATGATTTCAAAAATTATCAAAAGATTTCACCAAAATTTGGAAAGATTTCAAAGATTTTGAAAATTTTCAAAAGATTTCAAACATTTCACGAAGATATCAAAAGTATTTCAAACATTTTAAAAGATTTTTAAAGAATTAATAAAATTCACAAAAATTTCAAAAGACTTCAAAGATTTCGAAATTTTTTAAATAATTACAAGGATTTAAACGATTTCAAACATTTCACAAAGATTTCAAAGTTTTTAAATTTTTTTATAAATTTCACTACATTTTCGAAAATATAAAATATTTTCAAAAATTTGAAAAGATTTTACAAAGATTTCGAAATTTTTTAAAAGATTTAGATGATTTTATGAAGATTTCAATGATCTCACAAAGATTTCGCAAAGATTTCGAAAGGTTTTAAAGATTTTGAAAATTTTCAAAACCTCCACAAAAATTTCAAAGATTTTAATTTTCAAAAAATTCAAAAGATTTTACAAAGATTTCGAAAAATTTTACAAAGACTTAAACGATTTCACAAAGATTTCACAAAAAATTCAAAAGTTTGTGAATTTCGAAAATTTTCAAAAGATTTTAATGATTTTACAAAAATTTTAAACATTTCACACAGATTTCACACAAATTTTAAAATATTTTATAATTATTTAATGATTTCGAAAATTATCAAAAGATTTTAATGATTTCACAAAGATTTCTCAAAAATTTCAAAAGATTTCAAAGGTTTCAAAAATTTCCAAAGACCTTTAAACATTTTACGAAGATATCATAAATATTTCAAACATTTCAAAAGATTTAAAAAATTTCAAAAATTTCAAAAATTTTAAAAGATTTCAAAAGAATTAATAAAATTCACAAAAATTTCAAAAAACTTCAAAGATTTTGAAAATTTTTTAATAATTACAAGGATTTTAAACGATTTCAATCATTTTTTAAAGATCTCGATGATTTTACGAAGATTTCACAAACATTTCAAAAGATTTTGAAAAATTCTCGAAAATATCAGAAAGATTTCAAAGATTTCAAAAGATTTCATGAAAATTCAATAGATTCAATAGATTCCACAGATTTAGAACATTTTTAAAAGATTACAAAAATATATAACGATTTTAAACATTTTACAAAGATTACAAAGTTTTTAAAAGATTTCATAAATTTCACTAAAATTTTAAGGATATAAGAAATTTTCAAAAATTTGAAAAGATTTTACAAAGATTTTCAAAAAATTTGCAAAGATTTCAATGATTTCACAAAGATCTCAATGATTTCACAAAGATTTCACAAACATTTCAAAAGATTTCAAGGATTACACGAAGATATCACAAAATATTTCAAAAAATTTCAAAAGAATTCATAAAATTCACAAAATTTCAAAGATTAAAGAATTTTTCAAAATTTTCAAAAGATTTCGTAAAAATTTCACAAAGAATTTAACGAATTCAGAAAGATTTCAATGATTTAACAAAGATTTCACAAGAATTTCAAAAGATTTCAAAGATTTCAAAGGTTTCGAAAATTTTCAAAAGACTTCAAACATTTCACAAAGATATCACAAATATTTGGAACAAATCAAAAGATTTCAAAAGAATTAATAAAATTCAAAAAAATTTCAAAAGAATTCGAAGATTTTGAAAATTTTTAAATAATTACAAGGATTTTAAACAATTTCAATTATTTCTCAAAGATTTTGATGATTTCACGAAGTTTCACAAACATTTCAAAAGATTTGACACATTTCACGAAAATATCAGAAAGATTTCAAAGATTTCAAAAGATTTCACGGAAAATTATAAAATTCACAAAAATTCCAAAGTTAAAAAATTTTTTTAGAAGATTTCAAAGATTTCACAAAGATTTCACAAAGTTATCAATAGATTCCACAGATTTAGAAAATTTTCAAAAGATTACAAAAATATAAAACGATTTTAAACATTTCACAAAGATTTCAAAGTTTTTAAAAGATTTCATAAATTTTAATAAAATTTTAAAGATGAAAGGAATTTTCAAAAATTTGAAAAGATTTTACAAAGATTTCGAAAAAATTTGCAAAAATTTTAATGATTTCACAAAGATCTCAATGATTTTACGAAGATTTCACAAAAATTTCGAAAGATTTAAAGGATTACACGAAGATATCACATAATTTTTTTTTTTAATTTCAAAAGAATTAAAAAAATTCACAAAATTTTAAAAAGTAAATCATTTTTAAAAATTTTCAAAAGATTTAGTAAAAATTTTACAAAGAGTACAATGATTTCAGAAAGATTTCAATGATTTAACAAAGATTCCACAAAAATTTTAATGATTTCTAAGTTTTTACAAAGATATCAAAAGATTTCACAGATTTAGAAAATTTTCAAAAGATTACAAAAATTTTAAACGATTTCACACATTTTACAAATAATTCAAATTTTTTTTAAAGATTTCATAAATTTAAGCAAAAAATTTTGATGGTATAACAAATTTTTAAAAATTTGAAAAGAGTTTACAAAAATTTTGCAAAACTTCACAAAGATGAAATAATTTTACAAAGATTTCAATGATTTCACAAATATTTTACGAATGCTTCAAAAGATTTCAAGCATTTCATAAAGTTTTCACAAAGATTTCATAAATTTCACTAAAATTTTAAAGATATACAAAATTTTCAACAATTTGAAAAGATTTCGGAAAACTTCACAAAGATTTCAATGATTTCACATAGATTTTACGAAGACCTTAATGATTTTACAAAGATTTCACAATCATTTAAAAAAATTTCAAGGTTTTCACAAAAATATCACAAAGATTTCAAAAAATTTCAAAAGAATTCATAAAATTCACAAAAATGTTAAAGATTAGAAAAATTATCAAAATTTTTGTTAAAAATTTTACAAGGAATTCAATGATTTCAAAAAGATTTCAATGATTTAACAAAGATTTCAAGAAAATTTCAAAGATTCCTAAGTTTTTCTAGATTTGAAAAATGTGAAAAAAATTGCAAAGATTTTAAACAATTTCCAACATTTTACAAGGATTTCTATTTTTTTTAAGATTCCATAAATTTCACTAACATTTTAAAAGTATAACAAATTTTCGAAAATATGAAAAGATTTTACAAAAATTTTGAAAAACTTCACAAAGATCTTAATAATTTCACAAAGATTTCAGAAAGATTTCAATGATTTCACAAATATTTCACAAACACTTCGAAAGATTTAAAACATTTTATGAAAAATTTCACAAAGATTTCAAAATATGTCACAAAGACATCAAAAGATTTCAAAAATTTTTAAAAGATTACAAAGACTTTAAACGATTTCAAACATTTCACAAAGATTTCACCAAGTTTTTACAAAGATTCCGAAATTTTTAAAAAAGTTCACAAATTTCACTAAAATTTTAAAGATATACAAAATTTTCAAAAATTTAAAAGGATTTCGGAAAACTTCATAAAGATTTAAATGATTTCACATAGATTTTACGAAGACCTTAATGATTTCACAAAGATTTCACAATTATTACAAAATATTTCAAGAATTTCACAAAAATATTACAAAGATTTCAAAGATTTTAAAAAATTTCCAAAAAATTCATAAAATTCACAAAAATTTCAAAGATTAAACAAATGTTCAAAATTTTTAAAAGATTTCGTAAAAATTTTACAAAGAATTCAATGATTTCAGAAAGATTTCAATGATTTAACAAAGATTTTTTCTAAATTTCGAAGATCCTTAAGATTCCCCAGATTAAAAAAATGTGAAAATAATTGCAAAGATTTTAAACGATTTCAAACATTTAACAAGGATTTCAAACTTTTTAAAAAGATTTCATAAATTTCACTAAAATTATAAAGGTATAACAAATTTTCAAAAATTTGAAAAGATTTTACAAAAATTTTGAAAAACTTCACAAAGATCTCAATAATTTCACAAAGATTTCAAAATATGTCACAAAGACATCAAAAGATTTCAAAAATTTTAAAAAGATTACAAAGACCTTAAACGATTTCAAACATTTCACAAAGATTTCACAAAGTTTTTACAAAGTTTTCGAAATTTGAAAAAAATTTTATAAATTTCACTAAAATTTTAAAGATAGACAAAATTTTCGAAAATTTGAAAAGATTTTACAAAGATTTCAAAAAACTTAAAAAAGATTTTAAAATTTCACATAGATTTTACAGAGATTTCAATGATTTCACAAAGATTTAACAATCATTTCAGAATATTTCAAGGATTTCACAAAAATATCACAAAGGTTTCAAAAAATTTCAAAATAATTCATAAAATTCACAACGATTTCAAACATTTTACAAGAATTTCAAATTTTTTAAAAGATTTTATAAATTTCACTAAAATTTTAAAGGTATAACAAATTTGCAAAAATTTGAAACAATTTTACAAAAATTTCGAAAAACTTCACAAAGATCTCAATAATTTCACAAAAATTTCACAAAGATTTCAATGATTTTACAAATATTTCACAAGCACTTAGAAAGATTTTAAACATTTCATAAAGTTTTCACAAAGATTTCAAAATATGTCGCAAAGATATCAAAAGATTTCAAAAATTTTAAAAAGATTGCAAAGACTTTAAACGATTTTAATTATTTCACAAAGATTTCACAAAGATTTCACAAAGTTTTTACAAAAATTTTAAAATTTTGAAAAAATGTCATAAATTTCACTACAATTTTAAAGATTTACGAAATTTTTGAAAATTTGAAAAGATTTTACAAAGATTTCGAAGAACTGTACAAAGATTTCAATAATTTCACTTATATTTCACAAATACTTGAATGATTTTACAAAGATTTCAAATCATTTCAAAATATTTCAAGGATTTCACAAAAATATCACAAAGATTACAAAAAATTTCAAAAGGATTCATAAAATTCACAAAAATTTCAAAGATTGAAACAATTTTCAAAATTTTTAAAATATTTCGTAAAAATTTTACAAATAATTCAATGATTTCAGAAAGATTTCAATGATTTAACAAAGATTTTTTAAAAATTTCAAGATCCTTAAGATTTCTCAGATTTAAAAAATGTAAAAATGATTGCAAAGATTTTAAACGATTTCAAAAATTTTACAAGGATTTCAAATGTTTTAAAAAGATTTCATAAATTTTACTAAAATTTTAAAGGTATAACAAAATTTCAAAAATTTGAAAAGATTTTGCAAAAATTTGGAAAAACTTCACAAAGATCTTAATAATTTCACAAAGATTTTACAAATATTTCACAAACACTTTGAAATATTTTGAACATTTCATAAAGTTTTCACAAAGATTTCAAAATATGTCACAAAGATATGAAAAGATTTCAAAAATTTTTAAAAGCCTACAAAGACTTCAAACGATTTCAAAAATTTTCACAAAGATTTCACAAAGTTTTTACAAGAATTTCGAAATTTTTAAAAAATTTCATAAATTTCACTTAAATTTCAGAGTTATACAAAATTTTAAAAAATTGAAAAAGATTTTACAAAGATTTCGAAAAAGTTCAGAATTATTTCAATGATTTCACATAGATTTTACAATGATTTCAATAATTTCACGAAGATCTCAATGATTTCATAATGATTTCACAATCGTTTCAAAGTATTTCAAGAATTTCACAACAATATTACAAAGATTTCAAAGATTTTAAAAATTTTAAGAATTTTCAAAAGCTTTTGTAAAAATTTTACAAAAAATTCAATGATTTTAGAAATATTTCAAAGTTTTCACAAAGATTTCAAAAAATTTCAAAAGAATTCATAAAATTCACAACAATTTCAAAGATTAAAAAAATTTTCAAAATTTTAAAAATATTTCGTGAAAATTTTACAAAAAATTGAATGATTTTAGAAAGATTTCAATGATTTAACAAAAATTTCAAGAAAATTTCAAAGATCCCTAAGATTTACCAGATTTAAAAAACGTGAAAATGATTGCAAAGATTTTAAACGATTTCAAACGTTTTACAAGAATTTCAATTTTTTAAAAAGATTTTATAAATTTTACTAAAATTTTGAAGGTATAACAAATTTTCAAAAATTTGAAAAGATTTTACAAAAATTTCGAAAATTTCACAAAGATCTCAATAATTTCACAAAGATTTCGCAAAGATTTCAATGTTTTGACAAATATTTCACAAACACTTCGAAAGATTTTAAACATTTCATAAAGTCTTCACAAAGATTTCAAAAGATTTCAAAAATTTTTAAAAGATTGCAAAGACTTTAAACGATTTTAATTATTTCACAAAGATTTCACAAAGATTTCACAAAGTTTATACAAAAATTTTAAAATTTTGAAAAAATTTCATAAATTTCACTACAATTTTAAAGATTTACGAAGTTTTTGAAAATTTGAAAAGATTTCGAAGAACTTTACAAAGATTTCAATGATTTCACATATATTTTACAAAGACTTGAATGATTTCACAAAGATTTCAAAAAATTTCAAAAGGATTCATAAAATTTACAAAAATTTCAAAGATTAAAAAAATTTTCAAAATTTTTAAAATATATCGTAAAAATTTTACAAATAATTCAATGATTTCAGAAAGATTTCAATAATTTAACAAAGATTCTTAAAAAATTTCAAGATTCTTAAGATTTCCCAGATTCCAAAAATGGGAAAATGATTGCAAAGATTTCAAACGATTTCAAACGTTTTACAAAGATTTTTAATTTTTTTTAAAGATTTCATAAATTTTACTAAAATTTTAAAGGTATAACAAATTTTTAAAAATTTGAAAAGATTTT
>JAUELO010000179.1:4052861-4063697 GCA_032357855.1 Amphibolips quercusostensackenii | reverse complement strand
CTAAACTTTTCTGACCTTTGTTGTGCAATTTTGTGGCTGTTTCTTGGTGGTTAACCGATGCCCCATTCCATCGGCCGTTCTGCAAGTGTTAAGAATTGTCTTCATTTTGTAAGAGATTTGTTCGTTCACCATCTGCGGATGGCATCTTTCCATGTAGAAGTCTCACTGATTCTCCTTGCAGATCCACATGAGGCCCGTCAGGAGAGCTCGATAAACTTGTGGCCTGGAGATTAACAAAGTTTCGTTATATTTTCATCATTTTGAATCTCAAATCTACTCTTATTATTTATCAGGGTGTCTATCCGATTGATGATTTTTAATTCTCGGTCAATTGTTCATTTTTCCCAGGTAAAATTATAACAGTTCAGGCCTCGGACTCACTTCAAAGATAAAAAAAGTACAAATAGTGTCAAAATAGTGTCACACTTATGTGTGATACGAATTTAAAAGTTTATAGTCCGAAATCAAAAAGTATTCAATGGAAAATTAACTTTACTTTAAAAAAAAAAATGTCCAGTTTTTTAAACTAATATTTTAACAGTATTTAAAATAAACTTCAGTTTTATTTTAAATTTTTTTCCCCTATTTTCTCGTTTTTCCACCTATCTAACTATTGTTGGATGAAAGTTCATTCTTTTCGGTAAAAAAGTACTATTAAATTTATGGTTAAAAATTCATCTTTTTCGATAAAACATTTTAGTACTTGGTTAAAAATTGAATTATTTTGATAAAAATTCAACAATTTTGTTAAAAATTCATACTTCTCTTGTTCAACATTTATCTTTTTAGTTTGAAAATTGATCACTTCCTGTAAAAATTTCACCTTTCACGGTTAAAAATGCAATTGTATTTTCGGCTTGAAAATTAAACAATTTTGTAGAAAATTAATCTATTTGGATAAAGTATTTTCCTTGGATGAAAGTTGAACTGCTTTCTTAAAAGTTCATTTCTTCGTTGAAGATTCATAATTTTAGTAGAAAGTTCTTTTTTCCGGTAAGAAATAAAGTTTTTTAACTGGAAATTTAACATTTGTTGAAAATTAAACTGATTGGTTGAAAATTAATTTTTTTGATCAAATTCACATTCTCAGGTTGAAAATTCAACTGTTTTGGAGAAAATTCGTTTTTTTTTGGCTTGAAAATTTAGCAATTTGGTAGAAAATTCAAAAATTTGATACAAAATTAAACTGTTTTGCAGAAAATTCGTCTTTCTGGCTTGAAAATTCAACAATTTAATTGAAATGTTTTTTTTCTTGAATATTTTTTTTTTTTTATTGAAAATTCAATTATTTTGTTGTACATTTATCTTTTTTGTTTGGAAATTCGAATAAATTTCACTTTTTTTGTTAAATTGTGGAAATTTTTATAATAATTTGATTATTTAATTTAGGCTACTTAATTATTAAATTACTTATAATAATATAGATAAATTATATTTATGTGAATTCGAGCAATTAATTTAAAATGTTTAAAAATCCAATTTTATTCAATATTTATTTGAGTTACTTTAACATTGTTCCCTAAACATTTTTTCAGGATTAAAAAGAATAACTATCTGGTTAAAAGACAATCTGTTTCGGTTAAAATTTAACTTCTTTGTTGAAAATTCAACTGCTTTGTGGAAAATTTGTATTTTCGGTCGGAAAATTCAGCAACTTCGTAGAAAATGTAACTACCTGGATTAAAATTTATGTATTTTGTTGAAAATTCGTCTTTTTGGTAGAAAATTAATGAACTTGGTTAAAAATGCAACAATTTGGTTAAAAATTATCCTGTTTCAATTGAGGATTCAAGTATTTTGTTGAAAATTTGTTTTTATGGGTTAAATCCAATTACATTTTATTTTAAATTGAAACCTTTTTTTTTTTGTTGAAAAATCAACTATTACATTTTTCGTTGATAATTCATCTTTTTAGGTAGAAAATTTAACTCCTAAGTGAAAAGTTGAACTACTTTCTTAAAAGTTCTTTTCTTGGCTAAAGATTCATAATTTTAGTTAAAAATTTTGTTTTTTTCCGGCAAGAAATAAATTTTTTTTTTAACTAAAAATTTAAGGTTTGTTGAAAATTCAACTGATTGGTTGAAAATTTATATGCCTAGGTTGAAAATTTAACTGTTTTGTAAAAAATTCGTCTTTTTGTTTTAAAAAATTAACAATTTGTCTTGAAAATTCAACAATTTAATTGAAATATTTTTCCTTGACTAAGACATTTTTAAAATTAAAAATCCAACTACTTTGTTGAACATTTATCTTTTTAGTTTTAAAATTCATTACTTTCTGCAGAAATTTCACCTTTTTTTTTGGATAAAATAACAGCATGGTTAAAAAATAATCTGTTTCCGTTGACAATGAACTTTTTTGTTGAAAATTCAACTGTTTTGCAGAAAATTTGTATTTTCAGGTGGAAAATTTACCAACTTTGAAGAAAATTTAACTATTTGGATGAAAAGTTATGTGTTTTATTGAAAATTTGTATTTTTTGGTAGAAAATAAATTTTTTTTGGTTAAAAATGGAAATGTTTGTTTTGAAGATAATCTTTTTTAGTCGAGGATTGAAGTATTTTATTGAAAATTCGTTTTTGTGGGTTAAATCTAACTGCTTTTTATTCTAAATTAAATTTTTTTTAAATCAACTATTACATTTTTCGTTAAAAATCCACAATTTCAGGTTGAAAATTGAACTGATTGGTTAAAAGTTGAACTGCTTGAAAGTTGTTTTTTTTTGTTAAGGATCCATAATTTTAGTTGAAAAATAATAGTTTTTTTGTTAAAAATTAATTAATTTAACTAAAAATTTAACTATTTTGTTGAAAATTCAAGTGCTTGGTTAAAAATTAAACTGTTTTGCAAAAAAATTGTCATTTTGTCTTGAAAATTCAATAATTTGGTAGGAAATTAAACTACATGTTACAAATTGAACTGTTTTTTTAATGGAAATTTAACTACTTCATTTTTCGCTACATAAATCATCGTCAGTTTACAAATTCAACTATTAAGTTAAACCTTTTTAGAAGCAAAACAAATATAAACTAAAAATTAATCAAATAAAATTTGGACTAATATACATTCATTTTAGCTGAAAATTTATATAATTTGTTGAAAATTCGTCTTTTTTGTTAGAAAATTAATCTTCTTGGATGAAAATTTAAGTATTTGGTTAAAAATGTATGTAGTTTGTCGAAAATTCGTCTTTCCTGGTATAAAATTAACCTTCTTGATTGAAAATTTAACTATTGGCTTAAAAATTTATATATTTTGTCGTAAATTCTTTTTATAAAATTAATCTTCTGTGATGAAAATTGATCTTTTTGGTTGAAAATTAAATTATTTGGTTTAAAATTCAACTGTTTTGTTGAGAGCTCATCTTTTGGGTTAAAAATGCAACTGTTCCTTTGAAAATTAATCCGTTTTAATTGAGGATTCAACTATTTTATTAAAAATTCGTCCTTTTTAGCTCAATTAAACTATTTTTGATTTCAAATTAAAGTCTTTTCTTGTCCACTGGCGGACAATTGCGAAAAAATAGTGTCTTTCGTGACATTTTTTTCAAAATAGAATCAAAATAGTGTGATCGCAAAAAAAAGTCAAATAGTTTCAATAGTGTGGTGAGTTCGAGGTCTGATTATATCACGTGATATGAAATTTTTGGTATTTCAAGTGATTGGATAGATTTTTCTTCTAAAAAAATTGTAAAATTCTGAGTAAAAATATGAATTTCCTGTTATTTTCCTATTTTCCTGATCTCAAAAAGTTCCTGGTCATTTCCCCGTTAGGTAGACACCTATTTTTTAAATAAATATTCTGCAGGATTAGTACTAGAGACTAGAGAAGCGGATGGAATGAATGATATTAGCTATATCCAATGACCTTAATGGGCGAGGTTTTTATTGTTCCATTGTTATCACTGCGAGGCGAAACAAATTTGGAATTTGTGATTGGGCTAGCGCTCACAGGCTGAAGCGCGGGTAAAGATGTCACCTTATGAAATGGTGACTGCTGTTGCTGCTGCTCACTGACTTGGTCGAAATTCTTATCTTTTGGTAAAACCGGAGATTCTGGTACACTGCGATCATCCTCGTCCAAAGAATGTAGCAGCTGAAATCAAAATGCAGTGAAAATAATTAATCGAATAATCGCTATTAAGCAGGGGCATTCACAAAGATTACTTTTCATTTAAACTTTCATATTCAGGCTTCGAAATGCTCTAGGAACTAAAAAAGTATATTTCTGAAGAAAAAAGTATCCTCAAGAATAAAGAAAGGTTAATAAAACAAGTATCCATATTAAATCAATAAAAAATATATTTTTAAATAAACAAAGTAGAGGAACAAATATTTTAAACGTGCAATCTTTTACAGTAAGTTGAAATTATTTACATAATTATTTACAATATCCTTACGAAAACATATTATAGGAAATTTTTATAGGTCTTAATAATGTATTTCTTATTTGTCAGATTTCAAGCAATTTCTAGGGACTTCCACGGATTTTAAGGCCTTTAAAAGGACTTTATAGGACGTCCAAGCATTTCGAATAAGATTTGAAAGATTTCTCAACATTTCCGTGAATTTTAAGGAATTCCAAATTATTTCAAGAAATTTCAAGGGATCTTAGCGATTCCAAAAATTTCAAGGAATTTTAAGGGACTTTAAGAGAATTCAAGGTACTTCAAACAATTTCATAAGATTTAAGGATTTTATTAAATTTTCAATCATTTCAAGTGATTTCAAAAATTTCTAAGGATTTAAACGTGTTTTTTAAAGAGAACTCTAATTAAAAAGTTTAATTAAACTTATATTGAAAGGATTTCAAATGGCTTATACATTTTTATTTAGGCTTTTACATTTTCCAAATTTTTTCATGGGATTTTTAGGAATTCTAAAGGATTGTAAAAGATATAAAAAATGTCTTCAATTTAAGGGATTAAGAATGCTTTATACTTTTTTAAATGGGTTTTTACTTTTTCCAAAGATTTTAAGATATTTTTAGGTATTCCAAAGGATTGCAAGGGATATCAAAAATTTCAAAAAATATTGTAGAGTTTGCAAAAATTTCCAGGGATTCCTAGTACAGTTTGGAAAAAAATTA
This sequence comes from Amphibolips quercusostensackenii, assembly GCA_032357855.1. Classification (NCBI taxonomy): domain Eukaryota; kingdom Metazoa; phylum Arthropoda; class Insecta; order Hymenoptera; family Cynipidae; genus Amphibolips; species Amphibolips quercusostensackenii. The sequence continues at coordinate 4,058,609 of JAUELO010000179.1, read as the reverse complement.
ATTTAATTAAATTTCAAGGAAATTTCTAACGATTACACAGGTTTAAATGGATTTTTTAAGGAATTCCTAAGATTTCTAGGGACTTAAACCGTTTTTTAAGAGAAATTTAATAAATAAATTCAAATTAATTTATATTCCAGGGTTTTCAAATGATTCATACATTTTAATGAATTTTTAATTTTCCAAGAATTTCAAGAGTTTTCAAGAATTTCCAAAATATTTCAAGTGATATCAATAATCTGAAGGGATTTCAAAAAATGTTGTAAGATTTACAAATATTTCAAAGGATTTCTAGTGAAATTTGCAAAAAATTGAATTAATTAAATTAAATGTCGGAGGATTCCTAGCTATTCCAAAGATTTTGAGAGATTTTAAGGTAATGTAAGAGATTTCACAAGATTTAAGGATTTTACTATATCTTCAAAGGATATCAAGGGATTTCAAAGATTTCTAGGGATTTAATCAATTTTTTAAAAGAGAAATTTAATGAATAAGTTTAATTCAACTTATATTCAAGGCTTTCAAATGATTTATCCTTTTTTAAATATATTTTTATCAACTCCAAAGATTTCAAGGGATTTTAAGGGATTCTAGAGATATACAAAACTTCAAGAGATTTTTAAGGATTTTTTTAGAATTTCTAAATATTTTTAATGATTTCTATAGTGAACTTTGGAAAATAAATTAAATGAAATTTTAGGAATTTCTAGCGATTCCAATGATTTCAAGGGATCTAAATTTATTTCAAGGAATTTCACAAGATTTGAGGATTTGATTAAATCTCTAAAGATTTTAAGGGACTTCAAAGATTTCAAGGGATACAGATATTTTTTTAGAGAACTTTAAAAAATAAGCTTAATTCATGTTCACGGGATTCCAAATGATTTGTACTTTTAATTTTTTTTAAAGATTTCAAAGGATTTCAAAAATTTTAAAGGGTTTCAAAAGATTTTAAGGGATTTTTAGTGAAATTTGGAAACAAAAAAATTAAAGTAAATGTCAAGGGATTCCCAGTAATTACAAAAAATTCGAGGGAGTTTAAGGTATTTCAAGAAATTTCACAAGATTTAAGAATTTTATTAAATCTCCAAGGATTTCAAGGGACTTCAAAGATTTCTAGAATACCAATTTTTTTCAAAGAACTTTAATAAATAAGTTGAATTTAATTTATATTCAAGAGATTCCAAATGATTTATACTTCCTTTTTCAAATAAATTTACAAATTTTTCAAAGATTTCAAGGAACATCAAAGAATTTTGTAGGATTTCTAAAGATTTCAAGGGATTTCTAGAGGAATTTGGAAAAAATTAAACAAAATGTCGAGGAATGCCAAGCAATTTCAAAGACTTCGAAAAATTTCAAGGTATTTTAAGAAATTTCACAAGATTGAAGGATTTTACTAAATCCCCAAGAATTTCGAGGAAATTCAAAGATTTTTAGGGATACAAATGTTTTTTTTTTAGAGATCTTTAATGAATAAGTTTAATTTAATTTATATTTAAGGGATTTTAAATGATTTATAACTCCTTTTATAATTTATTTTTAAATTTTCCAAAGATTTCAAGCGAATTCAAAGAATTTTGTAGGATTTACAAAGATTTTAAGGGATTTTTTGTGAAATTTGGAAAGAAAATTAAATTAAATTTCGAGGAATCCCTAGTAATTCCAAAAACTTCGAGGGATACACATTTTTTCAAAGAACTTTAACGAATAAGTTAAATTTAATTTATATTTAAGGGATTTGAAATGATTTGTACCTCCTTTTTTAAATGAATTTTTAAATTTTCCAAAGATTTCAAGGGATTTTAGGGGATTTCAAAAAATTTTGTAGAATTTCCAAAGATTTCAAGGGATTTCTGGTGAAATTTTGAAAAAAATTATAAATCAAATGCCGAGGGATTCCTGAAAAATTCAAAGATTTCGAGGGATATTATTTTAAGGTATTTCAAGCACAAGATTTAAGGATTTTATTAAATCTCCAAGAATTTCAAGGGTTTTGAAAGATTCCTAGGAGAAAAAATTTTTTCAGAGAACTTTAATCAATAAGTCAAATTTAATTTATATTTAAGGTATCTCAAACGATTTATGCTATTTTTACGGGGTTTTTTCGTTTGCCAAAGATTTTAAGAGTTTCATTAAGCTAAGATCCTCCAAAATCGAATTTCATCATTCTCTACAACTCAGAATTTCGGGCTTTTTTGGTCACTAATTAAAATTTTTGGGTACCTTTATTTTTTTCAAAAAAAAAAATTGTCTTGCGAAGGTGCTAGCTTACATTAACCTAGCACCTCCACTACCTAAAATTCCAAAATGATAAAAATCCAATGCTACCAAAATTTTTCGTCCTTGAATTCCGCAAAAACAAACTGACCCAAAACAAACCTTGAGTTGCAAAATCAATCCCCTTTCAAAAATTTAAATTTTTCACAAATTCAATCCCAAGGTATTTTCTTTTTTTTTGGACAGGGGGGGGATCCTGAAGCCCCAAAAATTCTATCAGCAAAAAACTACCCTTACATTTCAAAATCATCCCTTATAACATTAAAATTAATTTTTAAAAAAGTAAAAGTGTCAAAAAATTTTAATTTTTGACCAAAACAGCCAAAAATTCGCTAAATTCTGTGCTATAAAGAATTTCGAGATTCGATAGTGGTGGTGCTATCTTTGATGGGCCTCTTAAAATCATTGGAAAACATAAAAACCCATTACAATAGTATAAATCATACGTAATTCCTTGAATATACAATAAATTAAAGTTATTCATCAAAAATTTTCTAACAAAAAAACACTTGTATTCCTAAAAATCTTTAAAGTTCCTTAAAATCCTTGGGGATTTAATAAAATCCCTAAATATTGTGAAATTTCCTGAAATATCTTAAAATCCCTCAAAATATTTGGAAAGGCTAAGCATTCCTCGGCATTTAATTTAATATTTTTCAAATTTCACTAGAAATCTCTCGAAATTGCTGATATTTCTTGAAATCCTTTAGAATCCTTTCAAATCCCTTAAAATCCCTTGAAATCCTTTCAAATTTCTTGAAATCCCCGGAAATATTTAGAAATCTTTGAAATTATCCTTAGGCATACCTTTCTTTAATTTTTTTATTTAAAAAACTAATAATTTTCTTAGTACGATCAATATTGTGCATCACTTTACTGAAAAAAGTAGTCTTGCCTTAGGAGCATAATAAAAGTATTTAAAAAAAAGTGTGCTACTGATTTTACAATCCACGAAGTAAAAAAAATAATTAAAGAATAATAAAGCTTTTGAAACAAGTCTATTTGAATCTCTAACAGTGTTGGTCTATGATAAACAAAGCATAAAATTTTTCTAAATCCGACTCACTTTGTGTAGTCTGTATTTATAAGTGTGTAGTCCCGAAATGAAAAAGTCTGCACTGGAAAATTAACTTTATTTTCGAAGACAAATTTCCAGTTTCATAACCTTTGATTTTAAAATTATTAAAAATGAATTTCAATACTTATTTAAACTATCATTTTTAAGTCTATAAACTTCTGTTCGGAAATTATCTTTCTTGGTTAAAAATTGTTTTAAAAACTGTTTTGTAAAAAAACTCGAATTTTCGGCTTACAAATTCAACAATTTGGCTAACCTTTTTTTTTCTTTTGTTTTAGGTAATAAGTAAGAATTTGAAAGTGAAAATGATGAAAAAAATCCCTGATGAATACAGGAATTCTTTTTTAATAAAAAAAGCTTTTTTAATAAAAATTTATTTTTTACAAGTTAAAAATGTTTTACTTGAAACTTGCTTTGTTTAAGTTAGAGTAACATGTTATCATTTTATATTTTCAAACTAAATTTTTTTTTAATTTTAATTTTTGTGAATTTTGTCATTTTAAGGTAAATTTTTTTAACTTTTTAAAAACCAACGTTAGTCAAGTCGAATACAAAAAAGTCATTTTTTCTTCATAAAAAAAGAATTCTTCAGGAATTTTTTTTCACCACTAAAACTTTTTTTTTTAAATTTAAAAATATTCCAGTGAGTTTCTGTTACAAAAATGAAGAACAATCTTTCTTGGTTAAAAATTCAAACCCTTTGTTGAGAATTCGAATATTTTGTTTGAAAAATTATCTCTTCTGGTAGAAATTTCGTCTTTTTGGAATGAAAATTCAACAATTCATGGTTTTTTTCTTCAAAATTAATTTTTTAAATTGAAAATTTAACTACTTCAGTAGGAAACTTCTATGTTATTGAAAAAATTTTTTTTTTAAATTCAATTGGTTTATAGAAAATTCGTCTTTCTTACTTAGAAATTCAACTATTTGGTTATGATTGAAAAATTTTTCTTAATTGGAAATTTAATTCATTGCTAAAAATTCGTATTTTTAATTAAAATTAGTCTTTTTCCGTAGAAAAGTCAACTGATTTGTTAAACATTCGTCTTTTCGGATGAGAATTTAACTATTTTCTTGAAAAATTCGTTTTTTTTTCATCGAATTCAATTGTTTTTTATCTAAAATTAAAATTTTTTTTTGGTTGAAAATTTAACTATTTTGTTGAACGTTCGCTTTTTCAAGTTGAAAATAATTTTTTTAACTGAGAATTCAATTATTCTATTTATCCGTCAGAAAATTCATCTTTTTTAGTTAATCATTCTACTGTTTCGTTAAAAATTTATATTTTTTGGTAAAAAAAGAATCTTCTCTGTTGAAAATTTATTCTTTTCATTTAAAATAAAACTATTTGATTAATAATTCATCCATTTTTTTGAAAACGCAATACTTTCAATTAAAATGTTAGGAATTTAAAGCGTTTTAAATTTAACTGAATATAGTATGCACAATAATTTTATTCAAAGAATTTATTCCCTTATTTTCGAGAAAAATCTTTTTATTCACCCTGTTTTTAAAGTAATTTGACCTGTGAAGTCTTCTTATCAATACGGTTTAAAAAATGTTGTTTGACATAATTTAAAACACCTTCAAAAATATATAACGTACTTTTTTCAAACAAATTCACGTCTTATCTTCTTCTTCAGATTCATACTCATGAGCAAACTGAAAAACGTGAGGAAAAACATAAATGCATGCTTTTAAATCAATTTCAAATAATTATGTAATATTTTCCTATGCAAAAGGAGTATAATTTTATACTTATTCCCCAAAAAAATATATTTCGAAAAAAACATTTAAAATAACTAATAAATAGAAGACTAACGCTTTTATGCATTCATTAAAATTATGCAATGAAAAAATATATTGAAAAAATTTGTAATGACTTTTATTATTATTATAATTATTATACTATTCAAGGTGTCCAGTGTTCTAAAAAAATTTGAAGTGACACCTTAGAAATGATAAGATTTTTGCTGGCATATTTTAGGACTCTTTGCTAATAAAAACACGATAAAAAAGTTTTATATATCTAGGAAATAAAAAATGTTAATTCAGCGAATATTTTAACTCTAGCTGAATTTGAAATCTATTTCAAATACCTTGGAAATTCCTAATGACAAAAAAGAAACATTAGAAAAAAAGTTCAGGAGTTGAAAAAATAAGTAAACTCAAGATTGATAATATATTAATTCTGCTGTTTATTTATCAATCTGAATATTTTATCACTCAGTGTAAATAGTGTCAAAAATTCGAAAAATAGCGTCGAAATAGTGTCATAAAATTTTTTAACTATTAAACTTATGTGTAGTCTAAATTTAAAAGTGTGTATAGCCTACAATGAAATGCACGGTTAAGAATTCATATTTTTAGTTTAAAATTTTATTATTTGG
>JAUELO010000179.1:4031202-4046982 GCA_032357855.1 Amphibolips quercusostensackenii | reverse complement strand
TTCGAGTGTGCACCTAACCAAGCCCGAGTCCGGCCTAGGGAGAACCTGAATAAACGACATACCAGCACATCTTCGTCTTCATTTCATCGTCACTTCGATTTAAACAATCTGCTTTTTTCAGATCAAACCAATGCTAGCAATAATTTCGATTTCTTCTCACCGTCCTTTCAAACTCTCTTCTCTGAAGTAACAAACGCCTTGCAGGTCGCCCAACAAGCAGTGCCCGGTGGGCGTTTGTTTCCTTAGGAAAATAGTTGCGTGCCTTCCACGAAATCTTGCGGGTCGCCCAACAAGCAGTGCCCGGAAATTCCTTGGATGGGACGAAACTATTAGAAGAGGAAGGCGAATCGCCGAGTCAACGATCTAAGGAACCACCATCGATCGTCAGCAGGAGCTGACGACCCGGACGAGCACCAACTCTCACAGGAGGAATAACTCCGTTGTTTCGACTCATGTTCGAAGAAACGTATCGCGGTTACCCTGGGAACGTATCATCTTTTGAAAAAACTACTGTTCCAAGTCAGAATTATAATTCTTTCGGTGAATTCCCTGAACCAACTTAAAATAATCATTCTTTTAAAAAATTCTATGTTCAAAGTCAGAACTATAATATTTCTTTTTAGAAAACTCCCTTTTTAAATTCAGGATTACATATGTCTTCCAAAATCCCCTGTTCCAAATCATAACTACAGTTTTTACATTTTTATTTCAAAACGCAAATTTCTCTCTTCCATTTAAAGAATATATATACAATTTCAAATTTTAAAATATTAAAAAATGGAAGTGGCCGGGACCACAGTGCAAAAGGAGCTCAAAACAGGGGAAATAGAGTAATTTTTAAAATGAAAAGGAGAAATATAGAGCAACGATTAAATATTCATTTTTACATGTAGAAAAGAAGAAGCAATCTTTTTATAACAAATGTTATATTTTTTAATAATGTTAAATGATTTTTTAATTCTGACATTAAAGATTTTTTTTAATTGGATGTAGTTATAAGGAGATGATCAAAGTTGGTATTTTCTTGTAATCTCATAAATTCCTTACACAGAATCCATTGGATGATTATTAATTTGTCAAAAAAGGTTATTTGACAGAAGAGAGCCAATTTCGGGGAAAAAATTGATCCAATTGCCAACAGTTGAATACTCAATTTTCAGCTGAATTTTCATCTGTTAAAAATTAAATTATCAATTTTCTTTAATTTCCAACAGTAGAATTTAAAACTGTTGAAAATTCAATTTTCCGCGATTTTCAACAATTGAATTTTTAATTCCCTTCATTGTTCAACAATTCAATTTTCAATCTGTTGAAATTTAAATTATCAATTTTCAACATGTTGAAAATTCAATTATTAATTGTCTTTAATTTCCAATAATAAAGTTGTTAACAATAAAATTTCAAACTGTTGAAAATTTAAGTATCAATTTTCTTATATTTTCAACAATTCATAAATCAATGTTCACTTCTCTTTAATGTTCAACAACTAAATTTTCTACGGTTGATAATTCAATTATCAATTTTCTTTAATTTTAAACAGTTGCTAATTCAATTATCACTTTTCTTCAATTTTCAACAGTTGAAAATTGTACTGTAGGGTCGTAGCACCCCCACTACGCCACTGAGAGGAGTGAATATAGCGAGCGAGTCTCCGTTCTAGGTACGCGACCCATGGCCGTGTACGCAACGCAAGCCAAGGCACGGCAGCCTGTAAACCATCTGTAAACCTTTTGGTACTTGCACTGAGTACGCGGAATGTACTTCCAGTAATAAATTGTTATCTTTGGTTACAAACGTTTGTGGAATCTTTCTACCTGACACGTGTGGATTGAGAATGCGGATGTAGACCGCATACAGTAATTGGAGTCAGATTATACCACCAACCCTACACCGAGCTGGTGAGCAAGCGCAGACGAAAGGGGAAGTGGCAGAAAGTGACGCAAGAACTCAGTTCGTGTTGGTCATCCATACAGTCAACTTAAAGGAGATTTTCTCTTGCCGTACCGTTCCGAAGGAAGAGTCCACTTTCGCCATTGAAGCTTGCCGTAATTTGGAGGGACTTCGGTATTTCTTCAAACAAGGCAGGCGCCATGAGATCGCTCTTCTAAGTCATATCTTTTGTATCGATTCTTTTGCGTTCGAAGTGTCTTTTTTTAGATTCCCTTTCTTTTGCTTTTGAGTGATTCGGAGTGATGAGTTTTTCGATTTATAAGTAACAACACATGTATTCTTGAGCCTTTCACCATTTTAAAGAAGTAAGATGCGCGAAATTTTATAATTTTTTTCGTAAGTAAGCAGTGTTGCCGGTAATATGAAGTTTTCGTCTGCTTTTTTTTTGTGTTTTAAATGTTCACTCCTTTGTATTGAGAGTTCTCACTTAATTTTGTGAACCAGAATGCACATTGAAGTACGACTAATCGGGTCAAGCCCTTCAGGCTAACCTTGCAAACCAATTTATTTAGTAACAGTTGTAACCTCCTTTTTCTATCGTCAACATATTTTTTATAATATATAATAAATGTAAATTTCATTTGTAATTAATGATGGTCTAAACTTTTCTTGCCATCAGGAAATCCCTCTACCTTTGAGCTAGGGCAATTAATTGAGCTTACGTATTATTTTCAGACAATTCAATATATAAATTTCGTCCTTGTTGCGGAAGTCTTTTTCCGAGCAATACCAGAAGGGTGTCTGGAGTCATGATACAGGTAAGCCAAAACTTTACGACGTCACTCCCAGCCTTGCATCCCGCGAAGCTGCCGGAAGCGTTATAAGACTTTAACTTTGAAAATTCAAACTTCTTCCAGTTTTAACAATTGTATTTTAATCTATTGATAATTCAATGATACGTTTTATTCAATTTTCAGCAGTTGAATTTTTAGTGTTGACAATTCAATTATTCATTTTCTTCCATTTTCAACAAATCAATTTTCATTTGTCAAAAATTCCATTATAAATTTTCTTCAAATTTCAGCAATAGAACTTTCAACTAATAAAAATTAAATTTTCTCAAATTTTCAACAGCTGAATATTCAATTTTCTTCATTTTTCAAAAATTGAATTTTCATCTGTTGAAATTTCAATGATCAATTATTTTGAACAGTTGAAAATTCAATTTACAAGTTAATTTTCAGTTTTCTTCAACTTAAAACAATTAAATTTTCAAATGTTTAATATTGAAAATAATTGAACTTCCAACAGTTAAAAATTCAGCTCTTGAAAATTGATAATTAAATTTTCAACCGTTTAAAATTGACAATTGTATTTGCAACCATTTGAAATTCAACTTTTAAAAATTAAGTAAAACTGAATTTAATATTTACACATTTCAATCCATAAAAAAATTGCCGATAAAAATTGATTTTTTCAAAAATGGTCGACATTGACAAATTAATAGTAATCCAATGGATTCTCAATAGGATATTTATAAGATTTTAAAAACATTCTAACTGTGAGCATCACCTTGTTTTCCGACCAAAAATAAAATTGGTTAAATAAATAATTTGCATATGTTTAAAAATGTTCTCATAATCAAGAATATTTCTTTTTTTTAATATCATCATTCATAATTAAATCACGATACTTTTTCGTCTAGAAAATTATTTTAGCTTTAAAGTTTTAATATATCTTAAAATGTTTATTAACGAAATTGAAGTATTCTAAATGTGAAAGTTAACGAAACTAGACAAATTTATAAATTGCAAATTCCCCAAATTATAAAATTAGCTAAATATTCTAAAATACGAAATTTGAAATTACCTAAAATTTCATACGTTGTTTTCAATTTGAAACTGGACATAAAATAAAATATTATTGTATAGGATTCCTGAAAATAAAAAAAAAGTATCCAACGACCAAATTTGGACAAACAACCTAAAATGTTCCTATTGTACTTGAAAAAAAAAATAAAAGTAAATAAATAAAAAAGAGGAAAGAAAAATAAGAAAGGCAACCAACCAAATCCCCTTCCTTCCCTTTAAATAGGATTTTGAATTTGGACTTGATTCTAATTTTAAAATTCTCAAATTATAAAATATTATTCTAAGCGATAGAAAATATTAAACTTTTTTTTTAATTTCGTTAATTAACATTATCGGCAGTTTTATTTTTTCGGTAGTTTGAAATTTTTTAATTTTTTTCGGTATTGTTCAACATTTGCGACTTCGTTTTTTTTTGTGGTGAAATCATTCCATCTTATTTATTAATTTTGAAATTATTTAAAATTTGAAAATAGTTTATACAGTTTGAATCAGACGTTAACATTTTCTTAACTAATAAGTCTCTCGAATTAGAACAGTTCAATTTTTAACGTTAAAATCTGCACATTGTTTAATTTTCAGATTCAGAATCGTCGTTTGAAATCAATTATTGTTTACTTTTAAATATTCGAACTACAGCTCAATTTTTAAAATCATTAATTAATTTATATTTACATTTGATCACCTTTAAACGTTTTTCTTTTCAATACATTTTCAATTTCGAACGCTTTTAATTATTGATGGTTTAATTCTTCAAAACTGCATTTTAAACATCTTTAAATTAGAAATGTACAAAACAAAATTTAACAAAATTTTACAATCACTCATTGTAAAGTGAATGATTTCATAATTAAAAAAGTTAACAATTGAATTTAACATTTAAAAAATTTTGAAATCGAACTTCAGGCCTCACAGTCCCTATGGTATAAAAAATAGGGACCAAAAAATACTTTTTTCGCGCTCAAAGGTTAACAAATTCAAGATAAATTCATAAAAATTCAAAATAACTCAAGTTAAATTTAAAAAAATTCAAATTAATTCGAAAATTGTTTAAAATCGAAAAAATCAACTAATTTCAGTAAAATTTAAATGAATTTAAAAGAATGCAAGTGAATACATCAAATTCAAAAGAATTCCAAAGAATTTAGGATAAATTAATAAGAATTCAGGGTGAATTCAAAACCTCACTTCTCGTGAAAAATTATTTAAAATGCACTAAAATATTATAAAATTCCGTGACATTCTATCTTGATATTTCCTGAAATCCTGGAAAATGTATTATAATACATTGAGAGTTTTAAAATCCCTTAAAGCCATTGAAATCCTCGAAAATCTTATAAAAGATCGTGCTATCTTTTGAAATATCTAGAAAATTCGTTACCCTAAAATATTTCAAACGCCTTAAAATCTTTAAAGACCCTTCAAATTACTGAAATCTATTGAAAAATTTTCGGAATCTTTAAGAATACCCTGAAATATTTCAAAAGCATTCAAGAAAATTCAGAAATAGGTATAGATCTGAATTAAATAGTGATTAACCCATGATTTAATTTATTGAAAGCAAAGTGACTAATGTGATCTTTTTATTGAAAAAAGTGACTAAAAGGTGATTTGAGATAAAAGTGACTAAGACACTGTGTGGTAACTCTGATTATTTTTTGCAAATACTTCTTACAAAAATTCTCTGATTTGATACTTTTTTCAAAATTCCTGACTCTTGCAAGCTTTGATCTTTTTCTAAATTTTTTTAAAGTTCCGTCATGGGCTACAAATAGGGTACCACAGGAACCAAATCTTCAAAATAGGACACTTTAGGGACCTTAAATAAAAATAGTTAATTATTAATTAATTAATAATTCCATTGGTATTATTTCAAGCCATTTCTAGAAATTTGTGATATTCCCCTTCAAAAATAAATTCACTGTAATTTCCCGGTTTTCCGGTCAGGTAGACACCCTGTAATTATTAAGATATTTCGAAAATGTGAGTAACTTACGGGCAGTGACATTAATTGCGAGAGCTTGTGTTCCAAAGTAGGTAAAAGGCCCGCTCTCGAAAGTCAAGTTTTCTTTTCCCATAGTAACTTCCACCCGACCTTCCAGGATCAGAATAAAATAATCGGCTGGTTTGTTCTGCTGGTAAATGAGCGTCGCTGGATCCTGCCGAGCCTTTTCTCTCGATTTTACCTTGATGTGATAAACAACATCGTGCTTTAACAAGCGACGTAAAATGCCTTCAGAAATCGTGTCGGGCTTGAAGGGTTCGACGGCTGTAAAGAAAATCCAATATTATTTAAGTTTTTGTGTAGTCAGAAATCAAAAAGTGTGTACTGGAAAATTAGTAACTTTATTTTCTAAGCAAAATTTTCACTTTTCCAAGCTAATATTTTTTAAGTATTAAAAATAAACTTAAGTGTTTATTTAGATTATTATTTAGTATCAGGCCTTACAGTCCCTGTGGAATAAAATATAGGGACCAAACGTTACTTTTTGTTACGCTCATAGTAATTTTTTTTAGTCATACAAATATAAAAGCTTCTCAATGTAAGTACTAATTAAAATTCACCAATTTAAAACATTTTTTTAATACCATAAAGAATACAAAATAATATTAATAATAACAATGCAATATAAAAATTTCCAATAACTATTTATTTGTTGAAAGTTTTTGAACACTTAAATTCGAGCTCAAATTAAATTCTGAGAATTGAGAACAAAAAAATAAGTATTATCAGGTTTTTTTTTAAATTTATGTGAATATAATTTTTATAAGATTAATAAGAAAATTAAAAAAGATTTTCAAATATTACAGATGTGTCAAAGAAGAATCTAGAAGATTTTAAAAAAATTTATTTTATTTTATAGGATTTTACAAAATATTAGGAAAAATTCGAGTTTTTTAAAAGATGCTTAGGACTTTTAGAAGTTTGAAGGAAATCAAGAAATATTTGATAAATTTTCAAAAATGTTCCTAAGTTTTTAAATATTTCTAATCGATTTAAAACATCTTAAATTTCTAAAAATATTTTTAACTGACTCGAATTTTCGTTAAAATTTTGAAAATCATTCAAAATGTAAAAAAAAGTGCCTTATAATCTTCTAAATTTTCCCGGAAATTTTAAGAAAAATTGTTTATTCTCTTAAAACCTATCGAAATTCTTTTAAAGCTTTTAAAGGTTACCAAATTGGAAGATTTTGCTTTAAAATCTTCTACACACTTTTTCGAAATTTTAGGAAATCGTTTCAAATGTTTAAAAACTTTTTGATTTTCTCTTTTGATTTTCTCTTAAAAGTTAATTTTTTAAATAAAAAAACCATTAAAAATTTCACACGAATCTTAAAAAAATAATAATTTTTTTTATCTTTTCAGACCTTCTAAGACTTACTTTCTAATTGTTTTAAATTATTCAAATTCTTCCTAATTTTTTTTTAATTCTGCAAAATTAAAAAAATTGCCTTAAAATCTTCCAGAATCTTCTTTGACAATTTTAGAAACCTTTTGAAATGTTTCGAAATCTTTTCAAATAATTTCTTAAAATTAATTTTTTTTAAATAAAAAATAATTTTAATTTTTTTCTAGGAATCTAACATATTTTTTCATTTTCGTAAAACCTTAAAAAATTCTTGGAAAATCTTTACAAGTTTGAATTATTTTTGAGTCGTTTCAAAGCTTCTAAATATCTCTTAAACTTACTCAAATTTTTTCTAAAATTATGTAATATGGCAAAATTTTGATTTAAAATCTTTTACACACTTTTTATAAAATGTTGAAAATAATTAAAAATGTTTTGCATCTTTTTCAACTATCTCTTACATTTTAATACTAAACATTTTTTTCATTCTTTTGACACCTTGCAAAATTCAGTTTACCTAAAATTTTTTTTAAATCCTGACAAATTAAAAAAAAATTGTCTGAAAGTCATCCATATTCTTTTTCCACACATTCTGAAATCTTCAAAACTTAAAATAATTCTTTTAAAATAAACCCAAAAACACTTTAAATTTTTAAAAAATCCACTGAATTAAGTAGAATCAAGTGAATAAAAAAAATTCAAGAGAATTTAAAAGAATTCAGGATAGATTAATAAGTATTCAGGGTGAATTCCAAAAAATAATTTCAAATCTCTTCAAATCTTTGAAATCCTACTAACTTCTTATTAAAAAAGTTACTAATTACTACAAAATAATTCAAGTCAAATTCAAATTAATTGGACAAATTCTTTTTAATCGAAAAAATCCATTTATTTCAGTAAAATTTGAGTGAACTTACAGGACCTTCAGGTAAATAAGATAAATTCGATGAAATTCATAAAAATTCAATGTGAATTGAAAAAAATCAAACATAAATTTTTTTTTTAATTTTAAAATATGAAAAATCTTTAATGAACTCAGTGACTGTAAAATGAACTTAAAAAAATGTAAGGGAATTCACAAGAATTTCATTAAATGTCTAAGAATTCAAGGTGAGTTTTAAAAACTTCAGGACCAATTAAATAAAAACTTTTGAAAATTCAAAAAATCCATAAAATTAAGTAAAATTGAGTAAATTTAAAAGAATTCAAGTGAATTAAAAAAATTCAAGAAAATTCTAAAGAATTTAAAAGAATGCAGGATAAATTAATAAGAATTAAGGGTGAATCTCAAAAAATAATTTCGAATCTCTTCAAATCTTTAACCCTACTAAGTTCCTATAAAAAAGTGGCTAATTACTACAAAACAATTCAAATCAAATTAAAAAGAACTTAAATAAATTGGACACATTTTTTTTAATTAAAAAAATCCATTTATTTCAGTAAAATTTGATTCAATTAAGAGAAATCGATGAAATTCATAAAAATTCAATCTGAATTAAATGAAAAAAGTCAAATAAATTGAAAACAATTTGAAAATATGAAAAATCTTCAATGGATTCAGTAACTTTTGAAATGAGCTTAGAAAAATGCAAGGGAATTCACAAGAAATCCATGAAACCTGAAATCCATGAAATTAAGTAAAATTGAGTAAATTTGAAAGAATTCAAGTGAATTAAAAAAATTCAAGAAAATTCCAAAGAATTTAAAAGAATTCAGGATAATTTAATAAAAATTCAGGGTGAATTGAAAATATTTTTTCAAATCTTTGAAACCCTACTAAGTTCTTATAAAAAAGTGACTAATTACTATTAAGCAATTAAAGTCAAATTCAGAAGAATTTAAATTTATTGGGAAAAATTTTAAAATCAAGAAAATTCCCTTGATTTCCATAAAATTGTAATGAACTCAGAGGAATTTAAGGCAAACGAGAAGAGTGCGGCGAAATTTATAAAAAGTCAATGTGAATTTAAAAAAAATCAAGTAAATTGGAAACAATAAATATATAAATCTTTATTGAATTCAGTAACTTTGAAATGAGTCCAGAAAAATTCAACGGAATTCAAAAGAATTTGATTGAATGCCTAAGAATTCAAGGTAAGGTTAAAAAACTTCAAGATTAATTAAATAAAAACTTTTTAAATTTAAAAAAAAAAAACAGTGAATTAAGTAGAATTGAGTGAATTCAGAAGAATCTTAATAATTAAAAAATTTAAGAGAATACCAATGAATTAAAATAAATATAAGATGAATTCCAAAAAAAATTTAAATTTCTTCCAATCTTTGAAAGCCTACTAATTGCTAATTCTAAAAATGCCATTGATCACAATAAAATTTGAAAGAATTTAGAGAAATTTAAGGGAAATGAGAAGAATTATATGAAATTCATTAAAAAGCAGGCTGAATTTAAAAAGCAATCAAGTGAATTGAAAACGATTTAAAAATATGAAAAAAATTCATTGAACTGAGTAGAATTGAGTGAATTTAGAAGAATTCGAAAGAATTTAAAAGAATTCAGCATAAATTAATAAGAATTTAGGGCGAATTCCAAATGAATTGCAACAAATATTTGCAAATCTTTTCAAATCTTTGAAACCCTACGAAACAACCTTACTTCTTGTAAATAAATTATTTGAAATACATTAAAATATTTAAATTCCTTAAAATTCTTCAAAACATTGGAATCTTTCAAAATGCCCTAAAATATTTCAAAGCGATTGAAATACCTTCAAACTATTGAAATAAACTAAAAATTGTGGGAACTTTTTTAAATACCCTAACCAATTTCAAATCCTTTGAAATTCCATTAAATTATTAAAATAAATAAAAACTGATTTATAATATTTTAAAATAACCTCCAATATTTAGAATCCTTTAAAATATTTTGAAATCCCTTAAAAATTTTTAAAGCTCTTGAAAATGACAGGAATTTGTAAACATACCTTAAAATATTTCAAATCCTTTGATCATTTTATGAATCGGTTCAAAAAATCAATTAAATAAAAACTTTTAAAAAGTAAAAAAATTAATCCATTGAATTAAGTAAAATTAGAAGAATTCAGGTAAATTAAAAAAAAGAATTCCAAAGAATTAAAAAGAATTCAGGATAAATCAATAAGAACGCAGGGTGAATTCCGAAAATTAATTTCAAATCTCTTCAAAGCTTTGAAATCGTACAAAATCTCACTTGTCGTGAATAAATTCTTTAAAATCCACTAAAATATTATAAAATCCCGTGACATTCTATAAAATCTGATATTTCCTAAAATCATGTAAAATTTATTAAAATATCTGGAGATCTTTAAAAAAAAACCCTTTTAATCATTGAAATACTCGGAAACCATTTAAAATCCCGTGCAATCTTTTAAAATATATTAAAACCTAATAATTTCTGTAAAATTATTCCACCCTATCCGAAATTCTAAAAAATTATTTACAACCGCATCAAATTTTTTCAAATCCCTTAAAATTATTAAGATTTTTAAAAATTACTTGACATTTTTTAGAGCTTTAGAGAGTTCATTGGATTTTTTTAAAATATAACCTGAAATATTTAAAATTCTCTGAAATCTTTTGGAATCATTTGAAAATTTTTTAAGCTTTACAAAAATGCTTTTGAATCTTTTAAAATACCCTAAAATATTTCAAATCCTTTAAAATACCATTAAATGATTGAAATCATTGGAAAAGTCCTTGGGATTTTTTAAAATACCCTAAAATAATTACAATTCTTTAGAATCTTTTTAAATTCTTAAAATTTTGTAGACGCTCTTGAAAATTTCTTATAATTTTTTAAAATATCCTAAAATATTTCAAATCTTTTGAAATTATGCAAAGCTCTTGAAAATCCCGTGGAATTTTTAAAAATACTCAAAATATTCCTAATCCTTTAAAATACCTTGAAAATTTCTTTGAATTTTTAGAAATACACTAAAATATTTCAAATTCATAAAATTCTTTAAAATCCTTTTACATTCTTTTAAAGCTTTTAAACATTCCTTGGAACTTTTTAAAATACCCTAAAGTATTTAAAACCTTTTGAGATTTTTTAAAGCTCTTGAAAATTCATTGGAAATTTTAAAAATACCCTAAAATTATTCAAATCTCTTGAAATATTGTAAGGTTCTTGAAAATTGATTTTAATTTTTTAAGTACCCTGAAATATTTCAAATTTTTTAAAATTTTGTAAAACTCTTGAAAATTCCTTGGAATTTTTAAAAATACCTAAAAATATTTCAAATCCCTTGAAGACTTTAAAAATGTTTATAAATAACTCTTGACAATTCCTTCGAATTTTTAATAAGTACCCTGAAATGTTTAAAATTCTCTCAATCTTTTAAAATCTCTTGAAATCTTGCAAAGCACTGAAAAATTGATAGAAATTTTTGAAAATACCCCCAAAAATATTCCATATTATTTGAAATATGTTGAAATTTTTCAAGGTTCTTGAAAATTGATTAGAATTTTTAAAAATACCATAAAATCTTTAAAATCCTTTAGAATTCTTTCAAATTAGTGAAAGCTTCTCAAAATTCCTTGGAATTTAAAAAAATATTGTAAAATATTTCAAATTCTGTGCAAATTCAACTGTTTGTTTCAGAATTCATCTTTTTTTTCTGAAAATACAACTGGTTGCAACTTAACTTTTTTCAAATTCACATTTTTAGGTTGCAAATTCAACTGTTTTCTAGAGAATTCGCTATTTTGGTTTGAAAATAAAACAATCTGGTTCAACATTTTTTCTCTCTTTACTGAAAAATCTGCCTTGGTTAAGAATTCAATTCGTGTATTGAAAATTCATCTTTAAGGTTTAAAAATTCACCTCTTTTGGTTTTTTTGGTTGCAAATGAACTTTTTTATTGAAAGTTCATATTTTTTGTTTGAAAGTTCAATTGTTTTATAGAAAATTTGTGTTTTTGTTCGAAAATTAAACAATATAGTTTTAAAAAAGTTCTCTCTTGACTGAAAAATCTTTCTTTGTTGAAAAGTCAACTCTTTTCTTGAAAATTTATCTTTTTGTTTAAAGATTCATATACTTTGTTGAAAATTCATCTTTTTCGGTTTAAAATGCAACTTTCTGGTTGCAAATTAATAAGTTTTTTATCATAAAAATAACAAACTTTTTAGCTTGAAATATCAAATATTACATTTTTCGTTGAGAACTCAAACAAAGTAGTTGAATCTTAAACCAAAAAGTTCATTTTTAACCAAATAAAAATGAAGTTTTTTTGTTTAAGATTTAACTACTTTGTTTGAAATTAATCTTTTTTGTTTAAATTTGACTGTTATAAATTAAAATCTTTTTTGGTTAAAAATTTAACCACTGGGTTGAAAGTTTGACTACTTTGTTAAAAATTCATTTTTCGGGTTAAAGATTCCCCGCTTTAGTTAAATATTCATCTCTTTGGTTAAAGATTTAATTGTTTTGTTTTAAAACAACTTTTATGACTGGAAAAGTAACTATTCCATTTTTGGTTCAAAATTGATCTTTTTTAGTTGAAAGTTGATCTTCTTTAGTTGACAATTAATTTATTTGGTTGAAAAATGAACTTTTTATTGAAAATTCTCCTTTTCGGATTAAAAATTCTTTTGATAAAAATTTCATCATTTTTGGTTCTAGTTGAAAATTAACTTCTTTGTTGAAAATTCATTTTTTTGTCTTGAAAATTCAATCGCTTTACAGAAAACTCTTTTTTTTAAGTTGCCAATTCAACATTTTGTTTAAAACTCTTTTTTTGTCTAAAAAATCCTTCTTGGTTAGAAATTCAACTCTTTTGTTAAAAATTAATCTTTTTGGTTTAAAAATTCTTATAATTTGGTAGAAACTAAATCTTCATCGATTAAAAATGAAACTGGGTGAAAAATACGTAATCAGTTTTGGTTGAAGATTCAATTATTTTCTTACAAATTTGACTTTTTTAGCTAAATGAAGAAAATTGATATTTTTTAGTTTAAAATGAAAATATTTGTTTGAAAATAACCTTTTTTGTTAAAATGTACATTTTCAGGTTGCAAATTCAACTGCTTCTTAGAAAATTCGCCGGATTGTCTTAAAAAATTAACAATTCGGTTAAAAAATTTTTTTTCTCTACATTGAAAAATCTTTCTTGGTTAAAAATTCAATTCTTGTGTTGAAAATTCGTCTTTTAGGTTTAAAAATTCTTTTTTTTTATAGAAACATCCTCTCTTTTGGTTATAATTGAAAACTCAACTGAAGAATATACGTCTTTTTTGCATGAAAATGCAACTGTTTGGTTAAAATTTCTGTTCTCTGTTATCTGAGAAATCTTTCTCAGTTACAAAATCAACTGTTTGGTTGAAAATTAATCGTCTTGGTTGAAAATTCTTTTTTTTTTGGTGGAAAATTCGTCTTTCTGACATGAAAAATCAATAATTTGGTTAACCAAATTTTCTCTATTAACTGATAAATCTTTCTTGGTTAAAAATGCAACTTTTTGGATGAAAATTAATCCGTTTTAATTGAGGATACAATTTTACTGTCGATACTTTTTTGGCTAAATGCAACTGTATTTTATTGTGAAAATTAAAATATATTCTGATTGAAATATCACATACTACATTTTCCGTTAAAAATTCATCTTCTTAGGTTGAAAATTAGTTTTTTGGGTAGAAAATCAATTTTCTTCACTGAAAATTTGACTATTTCATTCTTGGTTGAAAATTTGTATTTTTAAGTTGAAAATTCCATTATTAGATTGAAAATTTGTCTTTTTGGTTTGAAAACTCAATTACTTCGGTGGAAAAATCCATTAATTGAAAATTAACTTTTCTGTTAAAAATTAACTTTTCTGTTGAAAATTCAATTGTGTTGGAGATTTAACTGATTAAAACTTTTTCTGTTTTAGTTAAGGATTTAAATATTTTATTGAAAATTCGATTTTTGTTTTAATTCACCTGGCTTTGATTTAAAATCAAAATATTTTTGTGTTGAAATATCAACTATTAAATTTCTCGTTGATAATCCATCTTTTTTGGTTGAAAATTCAACTACTTGGTTGAAAGTTAAATTACTTTGTTTCAAATTTATTCTTCGGATTGAAGATTCATCATTTTAGTTAAATATTCATCTCTTTGGTTATAAATTTAACTATTTTCTTTAAAATTCGTTTTCGCGTTGGTTTAAAATTAATTTTTTTGGTTGAAAAATAATCTTTTTGGTTAAAAATTTCTCTCGTCGGATAATTATAATCTTTTTTCGTAAAAATGCAACTGTTGGTTAAAAATTCATGTATTTTATTGAATATTCGTCCATTTTGGTAGAAAAAATTAGTCTTCTTCGTTGAAAATGAATCTTTTAAGTTGAAACTTAATTTCTTTTGCTGACAATTCAATACTTTTACTTGAAATGATAGGAATTTAAAGCGTTTCACTCAATATAATATATGTAGTACCCACGTTAATTTTATTTAAAAGATTGTGTTCCCCTATTTTCGTGAAAAATTTCCCTATTTCCTCTGTTTTTAAATCATCATGGCCTGTGAAGCTTGTTATCCTATAAGCCCGTCTATTCCATGATTCGAAAATAACCATTTTAGGACCCATTTTTTCGTCTCTGACTTACTTGACAAATACTGGAACATGGCTAACATCATTTGTGGCGATATATGAGCACGTTGGTTTTCGTTCTTCTCTGCGAAAATTGTAAAGTCCTGATTCCGTGGTTTAATTCTCTTCCTCTTGCTTCTGTTATCGGCTAAAAAATTTATTTGTATATGAATATACTTTTAAAAGACAATTTTCGGTATCACTAAAGCAATTTTCACTTACTGATAACATCAGTTTCGTCCATTATCTCTGCTTGAATCAATTCTTCAATGACGTCTTCGAGAGTTACTAAACCGATAACCTCATAGAAAGGATCACCTTCGCCTTCATTGTTGACTCTTTGAACAAAGGCCATATGCCCCTTGTGCCCTAAAATTATAATATCATTATTATTGTTACTGCCTTTACGAAAAAATATTATAGGAAATTCAGGAAAGGCCTGTAATGATTTTCCCATAATCAATTTCTTATCATTTTTTCGCGATTTTTGAAAAATCATTACAGAAAATCATTACAACAAAATCAGTACAGAAATAATCTTTGAATATTGAAAGTGATCAAAAAAATAGAGAAACTACAGATTATTTATTTATTTAGTTCGTTAACGTTGGATTTTAAACGGTTTCAAGTATTTCCAAGAAATGTAATAAATAAGTTTAATTTAATTTATATTCAAGGAATTTAAAATGATTTCTATTTAAATTAATAGATTTAAGGGATTTCCAAGGATTTCAATGGATTTGAAGGGAGTTCAACGAGTTTCTAGAGAAATTCATTAAATAAATTTAACTTTAAAATATTTCTGGAGATTTTAATAATTTCAAGAAATATTAAAGAATTTAAACAATTTCGAAGAATTTAGAAGGCTTTCAGTTATTTTAATAGGTTCCAAAGAGTTTCAAGAGATTTCAAAAATTTCAAGAAATGACAAAGAATTTTATAGAATGTCGAAATAATTTAAGCTTGATTTTAAGGGACTTCTGCGGATTTGAACATCACGGGCCATGAAAAAAGTAAAATATTTCAAAGAATTTTTAAGATTTTAAGTTATTTTAAAATATTTTAAACATTTTAAGTTATTTTAACAGATCCCAAAGAATTTCAAGA
>JAUELO010000179.1:3950827-3963641 GCA_032357855.1 Amphibolips quercusostensackenii | reverse complement strand
ATTATCTTATCTTAGGGATCCGAGTATACGCTAGATGGCATCTATGATCCTTTATTTAGAAAGCATTGAGTGGCCACGGCCTGGTGGGAACGGAAATAGACTTTAGAGAGAGAGAAAACATTTGAGAGGTAGATGTCCCTTCATCTATTCCAGGACTGTGTCAAGTGAATCGGAGGTCCCGCGTATTGCACGCTGCAAAGTCTGCAATTCTTTGATGCTCTTTCTCTATGCAAATTCATTGCAGAACACCAAGCCTCCATTCTTTTTTCATATTTTAATAAGAACTAAACGATAAATAACCTAAAATGGAATTTACAATAATTCAATATAATATAAAAAAAATTGATATTACATAGCTACAATACTTTCATATTTTGAGATTATGTTTTTGTTGTTACATTTTGCGTTTTACAATTCGAAAACTTTACTTCCGTATGAAAACATATCCTCGCATAAACATTTCTGCAAGGGTCACAAGCTGCACAGTCCACCTTTATTTTTAATCTTTATTTGCACTAAATTATAATTAAATAAACTCTAAAAGGAATAATAAACATCACATTATTGGGGCATTCGTGCTACAAAGCACGGTCCTGTGATTCATCAAGCATCACCCATCGAAAATGCTGTAGACTAATCAGCTTTATCTAGAAAGAAATAGGCAAATCTCTCAAATGTTTTCTCTCTCTCAAAAGCCCATTTCAGAGCTCCCCACAGCGTTATCGGCCTATTTCTATATGTCGATGACTATATGCGTTGTTGGCCCTCAGTGTGCAGCCATCTTTCCTACTGACGTCGCTGCATCTAGGCACTACTGAAGTCAATATATATAGAAAATATTAAAGATTTATTACATTTTTATAAAAAAGTGTGATTTTATTTGTTTATAAAAAGTAAAGAAATGTAACAGCTTTGCTTAAGTGTTTGATATTATTATGCTGAAGCATAAAACTGTCCATTTTTAAATGAAAGGAATGTCAACTACTAAAGACAAAATTGTAACACAACTTCCGGAAGGAAGTGGAACGAGGAGAAGAGACAAGAGAAAGAGAGTCGAAGACAGTCGAAGAGCTCCGACGTAAACGTTATAACCAACGTATAGGGAAATTTATCCCAAAATTCGGTGTGCCTGGACAGTGTAAACATTTCGTTTTCGATTAATTTTGACTTCAGATAAAATGAACGGAACAATGTCCATGGTAAGTAATCATATTTCTCATAAATACTTCCCTTTTTTCCTCGTCACAAATAACATAAACGATCTTTCTGTCATGGCGACGACAGCATTATTCCCACAATTTCATTTTATTTTATTCATTATTAAAATGAAATTGGGCTTAATTTTATGAAACTATATTTTTCAATATTTCTTAAGCTAAAATAATACTTCATATATATAGGTGCTTATCCTCAGTAGAAGTTTTCTGATTGATTTGATAGAAATTAATCTTCTGGAATGAGGTTATTGATTTTTAGTAAGCACTATAAAGGCGTAAAGCACATAAATTCTTAATTCAACTAAAAAGTTTTGTTGTTTTCCTTTCTGAAAAATCTAATAATTAATGTTTCTGTTTTTAGTTTGAAAATGGGTAAATAGTTTAAATTGACAGATGTGACGCAATTGGCAGCATTTCAAATGTTTACACAAATAATTTTGTTGAATATTCAAAATTAGATTTGTATTTTGAATGCATATCGAATGAAAAATCGAAACAGTTGAATCAGTAAGTTTGTGTTTTAATATTATGAATGTTCACAACATACATATTATTTACTGTCTACAAATTTTTATTCAATTCCCCTAAAAGAACGACGTCTTTAGAACGTGAAATGCATTTCTTTATTAAATTTGTTTTTAAAGTTAACAGTGACTGAATTAAAAAAAAGGCGAACTTGGCATTTTTTACATATGTGCCGAACAAAGAATTGAAAAATAAAGTCTCCAAGTATTTTTAAACTGGAAGTACACTGTCATTCATTAATCTGTTAATAAAAAAATAAACAAATTTTTGTCAATATTGCAACCTCCTGGATATTATTTGTAACGAGTGTCGCTACAGATTTCATGATCTACATAAATATGACTAGTTGCAAAACATGCGATCATTTATTTAAACAAGATGACAAAAGAATTAAAATTGTCCGCAATTTTAGAAGATAATTTTATGGTGACTTTGTATAGGGGATTTCCTAAAAAAATATAATTCTGAGTTCGGACAGGGAATAAATAAATAAAATATAAGAAAATTCCGGTAAAGAATTAGTTTTGAAAATTTCTTGTTCCGTATCAGATTTTCTTTCAATTTATAAATTCTTTTATAATCTTGGAAATGAATTAATTTATAACTTGGTATAGGGATTTTTTGAAAAGAATGATAATTTTGTGTTTTCGTCAGGAAGTTTCAGTAAAGAAATATAATTTTGACAATTGAGATATGGGATTCCTGGAAAGAATTATAATTTTTAATTAAATTATTTATTAAAACAGGTAATTTTTGACATGGAGCGGGAATTTTGGAAAAGAATTTTGATTATGATTTAGAAGGGCATTGGAAAAAATCTCTGTTCCAAGTCAGAATTCGTCACAATGAAAAATTTCCTTCAAAATTTTGGGAAAAGGGAGTTACTATATTTCGGAATTATAATAGAAAGTGTTGTAAATAAATATCATTTTGTCTGGGAACAGCTATATCTTGGCGTAGTACGGGTAATTTTGTAAAATTATTTTAATTTATAATACGGGAATTTAAAAAAATCACTGTTTCAAGTTAGAATTCGTTATATTTTGAAAATTCTTTGTTCCAAATCAAAAGTTTATAATTAATTATTGTTTTGTTTGCAAATTTGTCAGAATTTTAAACTTCCTTCTTACAAATTTTAGAAAAGAGAGTTACTTTATTTCTGGAATATAATAGACACTGTTGTAAATAAATATAATTCTGACTTGAAACAGGGAATTTTGGAAATAAATTTAATTGTGACCAGAAATAAGTAAATGAAATATAAAAATATCCCAGTAAACAATTATAATTTTGACCCTGGAACAGGTCATTTTTAACATGGAACGGGAAGCTTTGGAAAATAATTTTAATTCTGATTTATAAAAAGAGAATTTACAAAAAAAATCCCTGTTTCAAATTAGAATTTCGTTGCACTTGAAAACTCTTTTTTTTTCAAATAAAAATTTGCTGAAATTTGAACTTATATCTGCCAAATTTGAGAAAAAAGGAAGATAGGGAGCGTTCACATACTATGTAGCATTATTTTCGAGTCTTTTTGAAAGACGTTTAGGAAATTCCTGAAAATATTTTTAACTGACTGGATTTTTCTTAAAAATTTTAAAAATTCATAGAAAATGTAAAAAAAATTGCCTTATAATCCTCTAAATTTTCCCAGAAAATTTAAGAAAATTTGTTTATTCCCTTGAAACCTTTCGAAATTCTTTTAAAGCTTTTAAAGTTTTTTTTAGATGTTTAAAAATCTACATTTCTGAAATTCTTTTAATGCTTAAAATTCTATTAGAATTCCTTTAATTCTTCTAAACATTTCTTGAATTTACTCGATTTTTTTATCTCTTAATCTTACCAAATTCAAACATTTTGCTTTAAAATCTTCTACACACTATTTTAGAATTTCAGGAAATCTTTTGAAATGTTTAAAAACCTTTTTTTAATTTTCTTTTAAAGTTCATTTTTCGAAAAAAAAATCATTTAAAATTTTTACGCAAATATCAAGATAATTCTTTTTTTAATCCGTTTTTCCTGAATTATTTTAAATTCTGCAAAATAAAAAAATTGTCTTGAAATCTGTCAGGTTTTTGTTTGACAATTTTATAAATATTGTAAAATATTTGGAAATCTTTTAAAATAATCTCTTCCAATTAATTTTACGAAAAAAATCGTGTTAATTTTTCCTAGGAACCTAAAAATATTTTGTTTTTCATTTTTGTGAAACCTTACAAAATTCTTTAAAAATCTCTACAAGTTTTAGTTATTTTTGAATCGTTTCAGAAGTTCTAAATATCTTTTAAACTTATTCAATTTTTTTTCTAAAATTATGTAATATGGCAAAATTGCAACATTTTGTTTTAAAATCTTTTGCAATCTTTTTAAAAATTGTATGAAATAATTAAAAATGTTTTTTAACTTTTTTCAATTTTCTCTTGGAATTCGTAACAAAATAATCATAAAAAAATTTTCCATAAATCTTAAGATCATTTTTTTTATTCTCTTGGCACCCTGCAAAATTCAATTTGCCTAAAATTTTTTTTAATCCTGCAAAATTATAAAAATTGTCATTTTGAAATCTTTGAAACCTCAAGTTTTTTTAAAAATAAAATTAAAATTTTTCTAGAAATCTTGAATAAAATATAATCTCCTTAAAATAATTATTTACAATTTAAATTTTCTCTTCTATCAGTAACGTTTAGAAAAATTTTTAAATAATTTTTATGATGAAATTAAATTATTTAGTTAGAAAGTTTTATATAAAAAGTTAATGGTGCAGAAAATTAATAAGTTAAAAATGTTACGTAATCGGGCCAAAATCCCCCCCCCCCCTACATAGACCGTAACGAAACACGGACACCCTCCCCCTTTTTAGTGTCACGTAATATGTGAACTTTCCCTTACTATATTTTTGAATGATAACATAAAATGTAAAAAGATATAATTTTGATTAGGAATAAGAATTTTTGAAATTAATTAATTTGCGACTTGATACTGGGAATTTTTGACATTTATTTCATTGTGACTTGGTATAGGGAATTTTCTAAAATAATTTTAACTCTAATTTTGGGCGAGGAATAAATAAATTATACATAACATAATTCCTCAAAGGATTATAATATTTATTTGGTCTAAATCAAAATTTGTTTGAATTTAACCATTCTTTTTCTCAAATCAAAATTCCGGAAGTGAATTTGATTATGAATGGGTAAAGGGATTTTTCTAAAAGAATTATAACGCTGAGTTTGGACGTGGAATAAATAAATAAAATACAAAAAATTTTAATTTTAATTTATAAAATGGGAATTTACAGTTACTATATTTCTGAAATATAATAGAAAATGTTGTAAATTTATATAATTCTGATTTTGAAGAGAGAATTTTTGAAAATAAACGTAATTGTGACTCGGAACAGGGAATTCCCTTGAAGAATTATAATTTTCACTTTGGAACAGAAGGTTTCCGTATAGAATTATAATTTAGAATTTTGGAAAATAATTTCAATTCGGATTTAGAAGGGAATTGAAAAATATCCCTGGTAAAATTATGAATTATAATTCTTTTACAGAATTCTCGGTTCTAAATCAGAATTATAATTCTTAATGTTTAGAAATCTTTTAAAATCGTTTGAAATCATTTAAATCGTTTGAACTCTTTTAAATTGATCGGGAAAAGCTAAAAAATGACTGGGAGAAAATCGGAAAATTACCGGGAATTCAAAATTATCCATCGGGTGTTCATTTCTTGTGGGAGCCTGCATATTCCAAAAATATATGTGACCGCCCAAAGTGCGATTAAGTGTGAACCGATAAAAAACAAAGTTTTTTTATTTGCAGATGTCAACACCGCCACACAATGCCGAGCCGCCGAGCAAAAAGTATCGAATAGAAGGTATATTGCTATTGCAGTCTATTATTGGTTTATTCATAAAAAAAAAACTATATAGGAAACTGTACAGTGTACGCGCATAAAATGTACAGATGGAAAAGACGGTGAATGCTGAGGCAGCAATGCGAGTAATGTATTGTGTACATAAAGGAATTGTGGGAGAGAAACTAAAGAAAAATGTGTTTCTCTTGGGAAGTTGGGAAGTTTGGTACTAGCTTTTGTTTTATGCGCTAGCTAATTGTCCTTAATTGTCGAATGGCTCTTTATGCAGTTAGTTTCACAATAAATTTTTGGTAGGCTAGGGTGATGTGCAACCAGTGGCCTAAATAAAACTAATGTATGGTTGTCCTTCTGTTCTGAGATGTTACAGCGGAGAGACAGTACAGAATCTGTGGCCTTCGAGTGAGCTGTGATCATGAGCGTGCGCCAATGAAAGAAACAGAAAGAGAACGCTACATACGTTGAACAGAAACAATCAGAGTTTTTACAAAACTCCTACTGACAGAGCGTCTAATGACGAGTACCAAAATACTCATAAAATTTTAGATAGGTTAGCATTTTAGGATAGTTTTTTAACAGTCTTGCTAATTACGAGTCTCGGTCAGTAAAGTTAAGAGAGAAAAACAAGTCTTGTACTTGCAGAAACTCCCGTGTTTTTTTTTTTAGAAAGATTTTTATGCCAGGGCCTAAAATGTTCCAAATTTCGGATTACCAGAAAAAAACATGTTTTTAAGCTGCAGCGATAACGGGCTTCACAGGCCAAGAAGTAAGGAGATTTTTCAAAAAAATTGCGGAATAAATTCTTTGAAATAAAATTATTATGAGTACTACATTAAATTCAATTTGGAACCAAAAACATTGTCTACCAAAGAATATCAATTTTCAACAAAATATCTGAATATTCTACCAAATTGTTTCCTACCAAGCAGTGGCATTTTCAACCAAAAAGATAAAATTTCTGCCAGAAAAGATGAATTTTCAAACTAAAATGTCGAATTTTCAGCTAGACTTGAATTTTGAACCAAGAAAAATTTTTGCAGCGAAGAAAAAAAACGGTTTCAACCAAAATGCTGAATTTTCAAACTAAATAGTTATATTTTCAGTTTAAAGAATAGATTGTTAACTAAAAAAATACAAGTTTTCAACAAAATAGAGAATCATCATTTAAAACAGATTAATTTTCAACCAGTTGCATTTCTAAACAAAAAATATGAAATTTTCACAAAAAGAAATGGCATTTAATACCAAAAAGCGAATTTTCAACAAGAGTGAAATTTCAACTAAATTGTTGATGTCTTAAGTTAAGTAGACGAATTTTACATTAAAAAAAGAAGAAAATTTAACCAAGTTGAATTTTCAACAAAAAAGTTCATTTTCACCCAAAAATATTAATTGTCTACCCAAAAAGACGAATTTAAAAAAGATACATGAATCTTCCCCAATACAGTTGAATTGTCAATTAAAGCATATCAATTTTCAACCAAAAACGGAGTAGTTGAATTTTAGGTTCAAAAAATTCATTTTCAACGAAAAAAAAAATTTTTTAACAAAGTGTTTCAACCTTTGACCAAGTAGTTGTATTTTCAACTAAGAAGATTCGTTTCCTACCAAACAGTAGCATTTTTAACCAAAAAGTTAAAATTTCTACCAGAAAAGATGAATTTTCAAACCAGAATGATGAATTTTTCGCAAGACTTGGAATTTCGAACCAAACAAATTTTTTTTCAGTCAAAAAAGAAAAATAGTTTCAACCAAAATGCTGAATTTGCAAACCAAATACTTAAATTTCCAATTTAAAAAATTAATTTTTACCTAAAAAGACGAATTTTTAACAAAATGGTAGAATCCTCAACCAAAACAGATTAAATTTTAACCAGTTGCACTTTTAACAAAAAAAAATTGTAATTCACTCCAAAAGAAATTAAGTTTAAAAACAAAAAGCGAATTTTTCACAAAAAAGTAAAATTTCAATGAAGTTTTTGATATCTTAAACGAAATAGACGAATTATCCATAAAAAAAATGAAAAATTCAACCAAGTTGTTAAATTTTCGTCAAAAAAGTTAATTTTCAACAACAAAAAAACAAATTTTTTTCAAAAAGTATTCATATTCAACCAAAGAGTTGAATTTTTTACCAAAATGGTTGAATTTTCAACCCAAAAAGATCAATTTTTAACCAAAAATAGAACAGTTTAATTTTTAGTTAAAAAAATTGATTTTGGAACAAAAAAAACGAATTATCAACAAAATAGCTGAGTCCTTAACCAAAAAGATGAATGTTTAAAAAATAAAATGAATTTATTGCAAAGTATTTGGTGAATTTTTAACCAAGAAGATTAATTTTCTACCAAGCAGTGGCATTTTTAACCAAAAAAGATGGAATTTCTAGCAAAAGAGATGAATTTTGAACTCAGTAAGATTTTTGCAGCAAGAAAGAAAAAAAATTTCAACAAAATTTCTGAATTTGCAAACCAAATAGTTACATTTTCAGTTTAAAAAAATTAAGTTTTAACTAAAAAAGACAAATTTTCCAAAAAAATGTTTGAATGCTAAACCTAAACCAAGTAGTTGAATTTTCAACGAAGAAA
Organism: Amphibolips quercusostensackenii; assembly: GCA_032357855.1. Lineage (NCBI taxonomy): Eukaryota > Metazoa > Arthropoda > Insecta > Hymenoptera > Cynipidae > Amphibolips > Amphibolips quercusostensackenii. The sequence goes on along the minus strand of JAUELO010000179.1, from coordinate 3,955,438 downwards.
ATTTATTTCTACCAAAAGAGATAAATTTTTAATTCAAAAAGTAAATTTTCAACAAAAGAGTAAATTTTTCAATTTAGAGATTTTTCAGTCCAGATCTAAAAAAAGTGTCAACTAAATTGTTGATATTTCAACTTTCAAGCCAAATAGACCAATTGCAATTAAAAAAAGGAAACAATTTAACCATGTTGTTGAATTTCCAGCCATATCCTGGAAATTTCAGCAAAATGATTAAATTTTTGACTAAATAATAACTTTTCAACTCAAAAAAGATTCATTCTTAACCAAAAAAAAAAATTTAACGAAACACTTGCATTTTAAAATAAAAATATAATATTAGACTTCCCGACAAAAGATTTGAATTTTCATCCAAGGAATAAAAAAACATTTTCACCTAAATTGTTGAATTTTGAAAACAAAATGACCAATTTGCTACAAAACATTTAAGCTTTCTACCCAAAAATGTGAATTTTTAACAAAGCAGTTAAATTTTGAAACAAAAATATAACAGCAGACTTTTAACAAAGGAGATTAACTTTTTAAAAAAATCGTTGGATTTTTGTGTTTTGGTTTCTATTATTTCAGTTTGCATTTAAGTGGGAAAACAAGAAAAAGAGGAGAATAGTTGAAAGACTGTGAAACCTGCGAAAAATGAACGGAAATTTATGTTCATTTGTAATACATTTTAGGCCCTGTTTCCGGGATATTAAATCACTTTTAATTATTTCTAATTTTAATTCATACAATGCTCAATTCTAGAGGGTATAATTTTTAAATGTTTAGTGTGAATTTACTTTTAAAATGCTTAGTTTGGTATTTAAATTTGAGAAATTGAGTGGGTACCCACTTTTTGCTATCGAGACTTGTAATTGGAAAAGGCAGTGGCGATATAAAATTGTCAATTCTCTATGTATTGTGTCTAGATTGGAAACGAAGCAGGTAAGGTTTTACAGATAAAAAGGTTGAGGGCATGTGACAGTTTTTCACGTAACCAATCATCACATATTATATTCGATGGCTTTATAATTAGAAAAATTTATATGTTGTCCTGGAATTTTGGAAAATTGTTCAAAATAAGGGCGAGTCTGTCTGGCCCATCTGAGATTTTATTTTGTATAAATAATTATATTTTATTAATTCTATTTTAGTTACATTTCAAATTAGGAGTTAATAAAATTTTACTCTTAAAACAAAATAAAAACTAATGGGACGTTTTCCAAAATTTCAACACAATATCAGGCTTCGGACTAAAACTATTGACACTTTTTTTAAGCGATGGCTTTAAAGACCCTAAAGAACTCTAAAGGAGGCACTATTTGAAAATAAAAAAAAAAATAAGTTTACAAACCAGAAAGATTTTTCAGCCAATAAAGAAAAAAAATTATCAAAATTTTTGAATTTTCTAGCCAAAAACATGAACTTTCAGCGAAACAGTTGCATCTGCAACCAAATAGTTAAATTAAAAAAAAAGAATGAATTTTCAAAAAAAGAATTAATTTTCAACCAAGATCAATTTTCTACTCCAGAAGATTAATTCTCAACAAAATACATCAATTTACTACCAGAAAAGTAGAATTTTAAACAAAATATGTACATAAATTTTTAACCAAATAGTTGAATTTTTAACCAAACATTTTATTTTTAAGAAATTACATAAATTTTCAACATTTCCAAAATTTTATTTGATTAATTTTTAGTTTATATTTTTTTGTTTCTAAATTTTTTTAACTAAGTAATTGGAAAATGGTGAATTTTTACTAAAAATGGAGTAGTTAAATTTTCATCGAAAACTAATTTTCAACAAAAAAAGTTTAATTTTGTACCAAATAATTTAATTTTCAAACCAAAAAGAGGAACTTTCTATAAAACAGTTAAATTTTCAACCCGAGGATGTAAAATTTCAACAAAAAAGTTAATTTAGAACCGATCAGTTGTTTTTCAAAAAATAGTTAAATTTTCAGTTCAAAAATTACTTTTTAAACAAAACAAAAAAGAGTTTTCAACTAAAATTACGGATCAAACAACAAATGAACTTCAAAGAAATTAGTTCAGCTTTCAACCAAGGAGTTTAATTTTCAACCTAAAGAAATTAATTTTTGATGAAGAGTGTAACAGTTTATGTTTCAACAAAATAAGTTTTTAGTAAAAAATAAATAAACCGTTGGATTTAACCAACAAAGACAGATTTTTAACAAAAAACTTGATTTTTAACAGGGAAAAAATTGATTTTCGACCAAAAAGATAAATTAAAAAAAAATACATAAATTTTCAACCAAATAGTTGAATTTTCAACTAAAAAAAAAACGAATTTAACAAATTACATACGTTTTTAACTAAATCGTTGAGTATTTTTAAGTCAAAAAATATTAACAATAACAAACTGTTAAACTTTCAACAGAACATTTAAATTTTTAGTTAAAAACATTACTTTTTAAGAAAAGGAAAAGTAATTTTCGCCTAAAGTTATGAATTTTTAACAAAAAAATGCATCTTCTACGAAAAATTTAATAGTTAAAAAGAAAAGATTTTTATAAAAAAATAAAAAGTTGTCTTTAACTAACAAAGACGAATTTTCATCAAAAATTTTCTGACAAATTGTTAAATATTCAGCAGTAAATGTATTTTTTAATCGAAACAGATTAATTTTAAATCAAATAGTTGCATTTTAATCACAAAAAGGTGAAATTTCTACAAAAAAAAGATAAATTTTTAAGCCAAAAAGATTAATATTCACCAAAAAAGTTGAATTTTCAATTTAAAAAAAAATAGCCAAGAAAGAAAGGAACTTTTATTCAAATTATTGAATTTTCAAGACAAAAAGACGACTTTTCAACAAAACAAATGAATTTTCGACAAATGAGTATGACTTTTTAACAAAATTGTTGAATTTACAACAAAATAATTCAATTTTTAACAAAATAGTTAAATTTTCATTAAAAAAAAAAATTTTAACGAAGATTATGAATCTTCAATAAAAAAGTGAACTTTTAAGAAAGTAGTTCAATCAAGGAGTTCAATTTTCAAAAGATATATATTTTCCACCAAAAATGTAATAGTTTATATTTAAAAACAAATTCAATTAAAAAAAGTTGGATTTAACCAACAAATATGAATTTTCATGAAATGTTTGATTTTTAATAAAAATAAATAAATTTCTACCAAAAAAAGAAAAAAAATGAAACAAAATACATACATTCTGAACCATATAGTTAAATTTTCTAAAAAAAAATGGTTGAAATTTCAACAAAAAATGTAAGTTTTAATCGAAACATATCAATTTTAAACAAAATAGTTGCATTTTAACCACAAAAAGGTGAACTTTCTACGAGAAGGTATAAATTTTTAATCCAAAAAGATGAAGATTCAACAAAATAGTTGAATTTTAAAACATTTTTAGTCAAGAAAGAAAATTTTAATCAAAATGTTGAATTTTCAAGCCAAAAAGACGAATTTTTAAGCCAAACAATTGGATTTTTTTCAATAAAATAATTGAATTTGCAATAAAATTGTTAAATTTTTATTTAAAAAAAAATTTCAAAAAAAAAAACAATATCCAATAAAGATTATGAATCTTCAGCAGAAGAATGAACTTTTAAAAAAGTAGTTCACTTTCAACCAAGGAGTTGAATTTTGAATATGAAGAGATGAATTTTCCACATAAAATGTAATAGTTTATATTAAAAAAAAAAAATAGTAAAAAATAAAGACTTGTATTTAACCAACAAAGACGAATTTTCATCAAAATACTTTATTTTTAACCAAAAAAATTTATTTTCTACCAAAAAAGACGACTTTCAACAAAATACGTAAATTTTAAATTAAAAAAAAAAACGAATTTCTGACGAAGATTATGAATTTTCAACCAACGATTTGAGTTTTTAAACTAAACAGATGAATTTTAACCAAAAAAATTATTTTCAACCCAAACAAATTGATTTTCTACCAAAAAAGACCAATTTTCAACAAAATATTAAAAATTTTCACTAAATTGTTGAGGAATTTTCTACAAAAGATTTGAATTTTTAACCCGAAATTGTGAATTTTCAACAAGAAAGAGATAAATTTTTAACCCAAAAAGATGAATGTTCAACAAAATAGTTGAATTTTTAGTTTAAAAAAATTGTTAGTGATGAAAGAAAGAAAAATTCAATCAAATTGTTCAATTTTTAAGCCAAAAAGACAAAATTTTTAGCCAAGAAGTATGATTCTTTCAGCAAATTGTTGAATTTTCAAAAAAATAATTCAATTTTGAACCAAATAATTAAATTTTTAACAAAAAAAGATATATTTTTTACCAGAAATATAATAGTAGACGTTTCAACTGAAAGGAATGCATTTTTAATAAAAAATAGTTGGATTTTCTTGAGTTTCTATTAATGCAGTTGGAATTTGAATTCGGAAAAGGTGAACTAACTGTGAAACCTGCAAATAATAAATATGAATTTTGATAGTTTATAGACTTAACAATAGCAGTTTAAATCAATATTGAAGTTCATTTTCAGTACTTGAAAAAATTAGTGGCACTAACTTGGCACTATTTTTTGAAATTTGACTTAATAATAATAAATAATAATGATTTTTTCAAATTTATAAAGCCGCCGAATATATATCATG
>JAUELO010000179.1:3938639-3950727 GCA_032357855.1 Amphibolips quercusostensackenii | reverse complement strand
ATTGTAGAGCCGCACTTTCATTAATTGATCCTTCTGACATTTCATGCTTAACCATGCTAATTAGAACAAAAATAATTGGAGAAGCGAGAAAACATATCCAAGATAGAAGAGGGATCACTCTTGATGAAATTCTGAGAACTCTGAATCAAATCTACTCCCAAAATGAAGACATAAGTCAATTAATGCAAGATTTAGCTAATGTCAAAATAAAACCGGGTGAAACTGTTCCAGAATATGGAGCACGAGTAAACCTGACTCTAAATAGATTGGTCTCTCAAGTTTTGGAAAATACTCCAGGGGAAGAGGGTATAGGAATGTGTAAAGCTTACAGAACTACAGCAATCGGAAATTTCTTACGCGGTTTAGATTATAATATTTACTCCCAGATAAGAGATAAAGAAATAAACACACTAGACAAAGCCATTGCACTTGCGAATCAGGAGGATCTTAAATTTAAGAGTTGGAAGAGGTAACATATGGGCATGTCAGTACCTGACGCTGCTTCGAGTTCTAATGTAGGACAAACCCGAAACCGCTATTCAACTCGAATAAAAGAATAGTACATTTGCAAACTGAAAATAAATTTGAAGATAAAAACAATTGGATTAGCAAGATAGAATATTTCTATACTATAAAGTTAGGGCATTTTAGAAGAGATTCCCCCGAATTGTCAAACATAGAATTTATAAGGGTCAGAGGAAAATTTGGTTGTTATTATTGTCACAGGAATAGTCATACTTTTGAAGATTGTCGAATCCTTAAAAAAAACACTCTTTAAAACGTGAGCATTTTCAACAAAAATTTGGAGATCAGAAGCAAAGAAATTAGTTATTTCAGAAAAGATTGCAATCTGTTAAAACAGATTCAAATGAAAGAGTCATTTTTAGATTTATGGAATTAGCGGAGGATAGACCAGCCCCTATACTAGACACTAGACGCTAGCGTTAGCCTAATTTAAGAAAACGTACTGAAACCTCATATATATAAATAAATAGAAATGGATTTTTAATTTAAAAGGAATTAGCTCTTATATGATTTCTACTCTTGGATACGTTAAATGACCGATACAAGGACTCGAAACTGCTTTTCAGATAATTTCACAAACTTTTACTATATCTCAAGATTGTATTATAGGAATAAAATTGTTAACGCAACATAGGGCAGTCATACATTTTTCAAATGATCAACTTTCAATAGGTGATGATCGCCTCCTTCTACTTTTCCATGTTACCGTTCAAATACCTGCCAGGATGAAAAAGTTATTCTATTTGCTTCTACCCTACACTCAGCTTAACGAAGGATATGTTAAAAAAATTGCTTGTGAAGCTGAGATTTTTGCTGGGGAAGCCTGAGTCCTTAATAAGAATGATGAAGCAAATATTTTTATTGCAAAAAATTGTCCTAAAAATCAGATTCAGTGAGTAATAAAAAATGGAGAATGGTCATAGACTATCGCTTGTTAAATAAGAAAACAGTTGAGGACGCTTATCCGCTTCCCAACATAACTGACATTTTGTATCAACTTGGTGGAGTCAAGTATTTCTTTGTCCTAAGTTTAGCATCAGGGTTTCATCAGATTCAACTGGATTCTGATTCTCAGAAAAAAATGTTTTTTCTAATACCGCATGGATACTTAGACTTCACTTGAATGCCATTTGGTTCAAAGAACGCACCTGCGACTTTCAAAGGGCAATGGACTTTGCATTTACGGATCTCCAGGGTGTTGAATTATTTATCTATATAGATGATATTGTAGTTTATGCTTCTTAATTAAAAAAGCATTCTCGAAATTAAGAGCTCTTATTGCTTGATACAAGTCTGCTGGGTTGTCTCTTCAGACAAAGAAGGGTCACTCCCTCAAGCACGAAATTGCTTATTAAGGACATGTGATTTCTCAGGATGGAGTCAAGCCAGACTAGTAAAGCCGTTTGATACGAGACAGCCTCGATATCGTATCGAAAAATTTTGGTTTTTTCTCGTATTGATATCGGTTTCCGAGACTTCAGTCACAGTTTTGTCTCGTATTGTTTCGGTATTGGAGAACCGATATATCGCTCGGATCGTCTCGGGATTTGGAGAACAGACAGACAGATCGTGGCTTGCTACGGAAAACGGTGAAAGGGGGACGGCCGCGAGTATCAACTACCTGAGTATCTGGAACCTTTTCTTGTACTTCAAAGTTCTAAACGTTCAAATGAACGAAATATATTTTATCTAGAAATATTTATCAGATACAGAGAAAAATATGCATTATGAGTTTTTTAAATGATTGCATTATTTTCATTGTGATTTACCGTTATATTTTTCCACTGTTTCTAGATAAGAAAGCAATGAATAAAAGAACGTTAAGAACTTCAAGCATATTTCCTGTTACAAATGCAATTTTCTATTGTAGAAAGGTGGATGTACAGAACAATATAACCAAAAACATAAAACTTTTTGGAAACAAAAAAAAAAGATCCTGTTGGATGGAAATCATCATTAAAAGATGAAGCAAGTATCCAGTGTTGAACTAAAGTAGTGCTTAATTAAGGCTGAAACAGCTTTATTACGAAAAGTCATCTGCGTCCGATAAAGCGAATGTTGAAGTCGACAATCTCAAAGTGACACTAACCTAAAATTGCAGCAGGGTTGACTGTCGATGCGATAAAAATTTAATGTTGCAGTTAAAAAAACGGAAAAAAATAATCTTTAAATATTTTTTAGAGGTCGAAACATTCTAAGTATTCTTTAAAATAGTTTGAATTTTTCCTGAAATGAAAAAAAAATCTGCAAAATTAAATACATGACCTTAAAATCTTTCACATTCTTTTCGTGACAAGCTTATAAATCTTTTAAAATGTTTTGAAATATTTTCGTCACATTAATTTTTAAAGAAAAAAGAATTATTTTTAATTTTGTCAGGAAACATAAGAAAATTTGCTATCTATAATACAAAAATCCTCTTGCATATCAGTCCAGCGGCAAACTTCAAAGTACAATGTCAATTTTTTTCGACAATGTGCAAGTTGCCTATAAATTTAAGCACAGTGAAGGCTTTGCAGATTCGCCAGTCATCCTATTGCGATGATTTCTCATTATCAGTGCTACGCTGGAAAATAATCTTTTAGCAGAAACCGAGGTAGTGGGTGTGCCTAAAAAATCGGCGGCCAATCGTCATAAATTAGGATGAATCCTTTCATGTTCCCTTCACCAACAAAGAATGTCCTTGTGCGCTGCGGCAAGTCTTGATGACAAGTAGTAATTAATTTCTTGTCTCCAGGGTTCGCTGATGCTTTTAGATGTTAAAAGAGACTTCTCCAAGTCGAAAACGGGCCGCAACTTCAGACTAAGTAGATTTTGATTGCTAGGAGCTGCATTCGCTAAATTTGTATTCACAGTCAGTGCAGTTTTTTCGCTGGCCTACGGCTTGTAATATAGTTTTTCATAAATTTCTCCAAATTTCTTTGTAGACATTTGTTCCAGCTTATTGACCCATTTCGTCTGCTTGAAATCTGCGGTTTTATATCTTGGACCTAGAATTACAGAAACGCAGTAAATCTAATTGGTTTGTTTATAGTGCTTCATCATTTTCTCTACACCAGCTTTAAGTGCATCTTCTATTAATTGTTCGCTGAAGCCTCGATCCGCCTTTTTCCTAAGATCTTGTATTTTTTTTTCAAGCACGTTCAGCTGTTGATTGAACTTGATGATGACTGATGGTAAAATCACGTATTGGCGAGAAGCAGCCAGTCCGAATTGGAGATCATCAGGTGCTGCAAATCATATGCATCGCAAAAAAATCAGATGGCTTTCTTGAACTTTATTGCAACTTTAATCATGGCAAATGTCAAATTCCACCAGGTACAAACATAAGCAATTAAAGCTATAGGAGTTATATTTAACGCTTTGCAGGCCTGATCGAATCTAATCCTTAATTTGTCTGATTTTCTGCTTTTCTTAAATAAAAGCCTCAACTTAAATATAGCTGGTTTTTGTGTAACTTCATCTTCATCATCGTCACCATTATTTGCTTTTTCTTCATTTTTATTTCCATCTACATCCAAATCATCATCAATGGCGTGTAGATTTTCAGCCTTTTTACCCTCCTTAATAACGTGCAATAAAGACTGCACGCCTTAATTAAAAATATGAGCCACGCCTTCGAAGTGTTGATCTTCATCATGAAAATCTACCTAATGCACAGTGTGTAGCAAATCTGACAGATCACTCATAAGTGTTGAGTTCGCTGCGGTATTGTTCACTGTGATGCCTTGCACCTTTTTATATAGTCCGTAGTCTTCCAAGCTTTATAAACAAGTTAGTAATATCTCTCCTAGTGTGTTTTCCGCAGGATGGAACAAAATCCAAAACAACTGAGTGCAGCTTCTACGAATCACAAATAAAATGGGCAGTTATGCCGTAGAAGGACTAATTATTGATTGCCGTCCACAACCATCTACAGTAAAGGACACATTTGATTTTGAAAGGTTGAAAATTTTTTTTACTGTCATCTTCTTCTGCTCAAACCGTTAAAGGATTTTTTATCTCATGGCGCTTCTTTTATAAATATTTGCTTCTGGATTTAGGAATTAGAAGACGCTTTGAGTCAAAGCGTCGTTGAAGAAGTTGAATGGTAAGCATTTTACGGCAACCCAGTCAATTATCTTTTTATAAAAAATCTCTTGATTAAACTCATTTTTCGCTGTTGGCACCCTGGAAGCCTGCAAAGATGCAGAAACATGTTATATTTAGCATTTAATTCTTAGCCTTCAAAATTTCAAAACCTTTGGAAATGCATAAACGTGGCATTATTTCTTAAGTGAAAGGTTGCAGTACAGAACTAGATAAGCTACATTTTTGCCGAGGATGGGCTTTTTCATAACAATAATTTATTTTATCTTTTTGGGCACAGCGAAATATCTGCACGATTATGATAACCTTTGATATAATTATTACATTTTCGGAATGCTTTGCATTTTTTAACACTTTTTTCAACTCTTAAGAAAAACTTTAAATTCCTCAAGCTACAGCTTTGGTTTAACTCAGTGAAAATGCTACCGAAAAATAAAAAATTCCATTTTTGGTCAAACAGTGTTGGTTTTAATCATAGAAAACTATATTTAAAATTAAAAGAAGAACGATAAGTTATATGAAAACTAATTGTTTACTTGTAGTGTAATTTTTCACAATCAAAACATAAACTATGCATCCTATCGAAAAATGATTAATAACAAATTTGTATATCTTTTTTGTTGCATAATTTTTTTTCTTTTTTTGTATCTTGCATAGTTTAGCCGCAAAGTGAGATTTTTTATTTTAAATTATTTTTTGTGCGATCGAAAATTCAAATTTCTGATTTTTTAAAAGAAAACCCAGAAGTTATGATATTTTTGTAGGGCTTTTAAAAAGCAAATTTTTTCTTTTTATAATTTTCTTCCATATCGTGCGTTATTTAGCTTGAAATTTGCATTTTCTTTTGTTTCTTTAAATTTCGAAAATGCAATAACTCTGAAATTTTTTTTTTAAATACATAAGGATAATTTGCTCGGTTTTCTAAAAGCTACAAAAAGCCGTACATACAATTTTCAAATCTTAAAAAATTTTTCTCAAACATTTTGAAAACGCTCTAACTTTTTGAATTTTTATCCGAAATATTTGGTAAACGAACTTGTACTTTCTTTTCAGGCCTTGAAAAAGTGTTCTAAAGCACAATGCAATCTGATCAATCTCTTGAAAGTTATCGTGCTTACACGATACAACAGACTACAGACTACAGACAGACAAATACCTTCGTAAAAATCGTTTTTTCTGACTCAAGGGGTCTAAAACGTTGAGATATAATAAAAACAAACAAAGTCAAATTTTGCATAAAACTAATACTTTCTTATTGTAATGAGAATGTAAAAAAGAAGAAGATAGGAGACCAGTACAGAGAGTCAGTTATCTGTTTTTAAATTACAAATCTTTTTATTACAATATTAACAATAAAATTCTGAACAAATTCTCATAACACAGCATGCATTTGATTTTTACATTCTCATCATAATGAGAAGGTATTGTATTATTGTGAAAATTTACTGTCGCGGATTTTTTTGAATCTCTACGTTTCGAGATGTTTTGGAGGTTAGATCCGCAAACTTTTTTTTCAAGACACATAAGTTGTGTTATGTTTTGCTAGACTTGTGCTTATTTGTGCAGCAAACGGTTGTTTAAAAAATCGAAAATTACGAGCAAAAATTTTCAAAACCTTTTTTTTGCTAGATCTGCATCTTCTTACTAGCGCAAAAAGAAAGGTTGTGCTAGGCAGCTCAAGGTACACTCAGTTTTGTGCAGAAAAGAAAAATTCCAAAAATCTTAAACGTTCTTTAAAAAAAATTTTGTATTATTTTGAAGAATCAAAACTTGTGCTATATTGTGCTCGAAAGAGGTATTTTTTTCCCTTTTAACAAAATTCTGTGAAATAAACAGCTGTCATATTAAAACCCAAAATGTCAGACTCAAAAAACATGCAGGACCCAAAAATGATCAAATTCACAAAAACCAAATCTTGTGCTAAATTGTGCTCGACTAAAGTAGTCTTTTTTCCCTCTAACAAAATTCTGTGAAACCAACAGCTGTCATATTAAACCCCAAAATGTCAAACTCACAAAAAAATACCAGACCCAAAAATAATTAAATTTCGAAAAACTAAAACTTGTGCTAAACTGTGCTCGACAAAAGTAGTATTTTTCCATCTTAACGAAATTCTGTAAATCCAACAGCTGTTACAAGTTTTGGTTCTTCGAAATTTATTTATTTTTGTGTCTTGTATTTTTTTTTGAGTTAAACATTTCGGGTTTTAATATGACAGCTGTTGGTTTGACAGAATGTTGTCAAAGGGCAAAAAGACTACTTTTGTTAAGCATAATTTAGTACAAGTTCTGGTTTTTCGAAATTTGATTATTTTTGGGTTTTTTACGTTTTTTTAATTTAAAATTTTAGGTTTTAATATGAAAACTGTTAGCTTTACAGAATATTTTTAGCGAACAAAAAGACTTATTTTGCCAAGCAAAATTCAGCACAAGTTTTGATTTTTCGAAATGATAATAAATTTTGGTTTTTGGTTTTTTTTAAGAACACTTGAAAATTTTGGGGTTTTCCTTTCCTGCACAAAACTAAGTGTACTCTGAGCTGCCTAGCACAACTTTTCTTTTTGCGCTAGTAAGAAGTTGCGGATCTAGCAAAAAAAAGGTTTTTCAAAATTTGTGCCCGTAATTTTTGATTTTTCAGAAAACCATTTGCTGCAAGAACGAGCACAAGTTTAGCACAAGTTAGCACAACTTTTATTATTTTTTTTTTAAAGTTTGCGGATCTAACTACCGGGACATCGTTTCGAGACCCTCTGAATCTAATAAACCTGGTTTTACCATGGCGTTCTCATCGTCGTCGTTATTGTCGGTGTCGTCGTCGTCATTGTCTGTATACCTGATAACTTTTGAAAGACTTATCGGATTGGATTCTGCTTTCGCGCAAAGTTTCAGAGACCAAAACTAAAAATTGAGTTTGTCAACCAGCTACTTTAAATAAAAATGCAAAAATTAGGAGTATTTTTAAAATAGTCAAAAAACATTTTTTTTTTTAATCTAGAAATTTTATGTACGAATCGCTGTAGTACTACGTAATTCCAACAATTTATCCTGATGAGTTTTTTTCATAGAAAGAAAATTATTAGAGTTTAAAAACCAAAAAAACAAAAATAAAATCAACATTTTAAGCCAAATAACGCACGATATACAAAAAAAAGTCTAGAATAGAAAAACGTTGCTTTTTGAGAGCCCTACAAGATTATTATAACAACTTTTTGAATTTTTTTGAAAAATTAAAAAATCAAATTTTGATTGCACAAAGAATCATAAAATATCAAAAATTACATTTTGCGGTCAAACTATATAAGATACAAAAAAATGAGTTCACAAAAATGGTGTAATCAGAAAAGATCTGAAAATTTGTAACAAAACACTTTTTGATAGGATAGGACGCGTAGTTTTTGTTTAATTTGTAAAATTCTGCATTAAGAAGAAAAAAATTAAATTTTTAGACAAAGGACACAAAATACAAAATAGTAAATAGATAAAATTTGTCAATCCAAAAAAGAAACACACATTTTTTATTATTTATTTACTGATAGAAAGCGTAGTTCATGTCCTAATCGTAAAAAAACATTTACAAAAAAAATTGAATTTTTGGAAAATTGGCGCAAGGTACGAACAAAATAAATCAACAAAAAGTGTGCGTTCAAAAAATATCTACAAATCTGTAAGCGATCATTTTTTGGAGGGACGCGGCGTTTTTTTGTTTGTTGAGGATTGAACTACTTTGCTGAAAATTCTTCTGTTTTGGTGAAATTCAGCTGTTTTTAGATTATAATTAAAATATTTTTTGGTTGAAATATTAACTTTTATAATTTATTTGAAAATTCATCTTTTTTAGTTAGAACTTCAACTACTTAAACTTAGTAGAAAGTGAAACTACTTTGTTGGAAATTAATCTTTTTGGTTGATGATTCCTTATTTTATTTAAATATCCTTTTCTTTTAAACTCGAATATTTTGTTTAAATTTTTTAACAGAAAATTTAATTATTCCATGTTTGGTTGAATATATGTCCTCTTTAGTTTAAACTTGAATTATTTTCTTGAAAAAGTCCTCTATTTTGTTAAAAATTAAACTTTTTTGGTATAAAATTAATATTGTTGGTTAAAAATTTATTTCTTCAGTTAAAAATTCCTTAAAAATTTTGAATGCTTTTTCGATAATTTTGAAAATTGCATTAGAATTCAATCTTTTCTAGCAGAAAATTAAATTTGAAATAAAATACAAAATCAGTAATTTGTATGAGAAGAATTTTAGAATATATAATACGGAACCTAAAGCGCGCGAGCAATATATTTTAAAGCGCAAAGCAGGACGACTAAATCGCGTGCTGTAAGTGTGCTTAAGCTTTTTTGTTTCTATTATACGGTGCACAGAACCGAGCGTGAAGCGCGGGTTCAAGAGATTTTTGAAATCAAATATCGAGCGCGAAGCGCAAGTGTCCGGATGAGAATTTGTTCCTCAAGGGCGATAGAACATTAGTTAAATTAGTTCTCCTTTTTATTTAAAACTGAATTAATTAAACCAAAAGAATGTTGCAGTGATGAAGCTTACAAAGCAAACATCAGTCCGCGAAGCGTACGACAGCAAGTGTATTATATATAGTTCTAAGCAAATTTGTAGTTATAATTTAGAAGAAAAATTTTGTTTAATTAAATTTTATTGTAGCTTGTTTGGTAGCGTTTTCAGTAAGTTAAACCAAAACTGTTGCTTGAGAAATTAAAAGTTTTTCTTTGGAGTTTAAAAAAAGTTAAAAAAACGCAAATTGTTTTGATAATGTTATTGTTTAATCCAAAGTTATCGTAATCGTGTAGAATTTTTCCAACTGGCCAAAAGATGCATAATGCATTATCATCATAAAAATAACAGAGAATAATAAAAATACATATAAAATATCTAGCGACAAGCACGGCATTGTAACACGAAAGTGTTCCTTAAGGCTGATAGAGCCTTGAGTAATTTAAGTTCCTCTTGAATCTACAATAAAAACAAATTTAGCAATTATTTAAATCATAGAGGTTTTGATAATTTTATAATATTTGCAAGTAAACTTTTTTATTCTGTCTAAGTCGAGCACAACGTGCGAAAATCAGAAAGAGCCGAGCGCGAAGCGCGATAAACAACCGCGCACCCCTGGTGCGCTTAAATCAGCGAGCGAAGCAAGCCGCGCGCGATAAAAATGTGCCTGCTAAGCAGGCAGATTTTTTCACACCTTTTTATCCAAAAAGTCCATTTTTGGTAAAAAATATTTTCCGAGGAGACGGGATGACATTTTTTAATACTTTGCGGGTGCTATTAACTTTAGCCATTAGTAGCTCTTTCAATATCAGTTAAAAAAATATTGTCTTTACAGGACGAAAGTAGAAAAAATTAAATTTATTGCAAGCATTATTTATGAATGTCAAATATGTACTCACTCAACAAATGATTATATAATAAGACATTAACGCACCCGACAAATCTTGTGTTTTTATCTTCACCGAAATTTCCATTCCACGGGTAAACATTTTTTACGATTACTCAGCTCGGTTCAGAGATAAATTGTATAATTTTTTCTTGATTTTATGAAATAACAAATTTTTTAAGGAGCAATATTACAGATTTAGCGATAAATTGACCACAAGATTACAAAAAGATGATTTTACTGGAAAAGCCTTTTCTTTGAAGCCGTCTAATTCAACGCCGTCTGAACTTTCAAAATGTTATGGTCACAATAAAATTTTTTTTAAGAACAATGGTTACAAGCAAATATAATTATATTGCAGTTTTGTACGAAGAAAATTTTACTGTTTTGCACAATCTACGCTTTTTATTTGAATAATATTGTAATAGAATACATTGCCATTCTACAACATAATTGAGCTACCAGATCGAATGAGGGCATATAAAATGATTTCTCGGACAGTGGAAAGACCCCAGAAGGCTCTCAAAAGACTTTTTAATCTTAGTTTCTAGAGACTACGTCTAGAAGTAGCATTTCATTATGCATCTTCTTCCGCTAGACAAGAAGTTGTAGCTTCTTTAATTTTCTGATTAAAGCAAAAAAACGGACTTTTTTGGAAAAATCTATTTTAATTTGTTTTTCACTTATACTCTTGCTGATTCAATCAGTTTTCAGAATGTTTCAATAAACTTTTCAGGAAATGTAGTTCAAAGTTTTCTTTCACAGATAGAGAACAAGGAATTTGAAAATTGATTTAAAAAAAGCCTTTATTGTCTTTCACGATTAAGGTTCATGAAGGAGAATAAATAGAAATTTAATTTAAAAGCAGTCTTATTTGAGAAGGAAGCGAGCGAAACGTGATAATTCCGCTTAAGTAAATTTCGCTATATATAATGATATAGTGTAGCTTAAAATGAATTGATAAAAATTTAATTTGAAATGGGCTATTATAATATTTTAAACTGTTAAAGAATTCTATGCAAAAATATATTTTTATTCGAAACCAACATTTTATGAGCCTATAACGCCCCCTCCCCCCTCCAAAAAAAGTCAAAGGCCACTAGACCGACAGATTACTAGCTCTAAATAACGCACAATGTATTCTTTAACCGTACTATTAACATATGCATGTATATGTATAAAATCGCTTGAAATCTTTAAAGTCCCCCTAAATACCTTAAAAACCATTAAAATCCCAGAGAGCCCTTGAGATCTTTAAAATCCAATTAAAATTTCCCGAAATTTATAAAAATTTGTGAGAATACTTTGGTGTTTCTTCAAACTGTTTAAATTCTTTAAAATCCCGTCATTTTTTTAAGATACTTCGAAATCTCCTTAAATTCCTATTGTACTATACCCTAAAATTAACTACCTGCCATGAGGTTAGTCTTCAACGTAAAGGCATACACTGATTTGCATGAAATTTCATGAAATCTTACTGGTCCGAGAAGATAATCCCCCAAGTATGCGCTTCTGAGTCACGCCAGTGCATCGCATTCACAAAGTATATGATGAGCTGTCTCCTCACGAAAATCATACTTTAGACAATAAGGGTTGTCCCTAATCCTCATGTCGTACAAGTGTTTTCTCAGACGGCAGTCTCTAGTAAGCATCCCTACTGCGACATCAAACTGCCTTCTTACCATGTTTAAGAGTTCATTAGTCCTTTTCCGGGCCAATCAAGAGCTGCGAATCTTCTATCTTAACCAGTGCCACTGCTTTCTCATAACCTTGACTATCTTCACGGCCGGGAACCCAGATTAGGCTGACCAAGATTTTACAAACAATCTTAAAAAAATCTTAAAGGCAAGTCCAGACAAGTCCGAAGTAAACTTTATAAACCTTTACAAGCCCGCTTACAAATTTCCTCTAGGTAAGCTTTAATAGCTACCCGTATTATTTTGGACTAGAAAACAACAGGAAATGTGCCTCGTGATGTTATCATCTCAACCCCGGTTTCTTTCCCTAGATTCCAGCCTCTGTTCTCAAGGCATTTTTAGAGCAGTTTGTGTACCAAACGAGACCATCTGGTG
>JAUELO010000179.1:3815777-3827687 GCA_032357855.1 Amphibolips quercusostensackenii | reverse complement strand
ATCGAGACCCTAATTTCGTGATACATAATAATTATTATTGTTTTAATTTTCATCGAAAAAAGTTATTGTACTGAATTACAAATAACTCAGAGCCTAAAATATTGCGTGGTTCGACATACTTTTGTGTAGTGGTTGATTATTTAAATTATTCTTTAGTCTATAAATCATCAAAATTGTTGAATTTTCAAAAAAATAATTAAATTTTTAACTAAAAATAATTAATAAAAATAGTTGCAGTTTCTTATTGTCTTCTTTCATATTTAAGTTAAAAACCGAGAGAAAGGGGATATAAATATAAATATAATAAAGCAAATAAATGTGAGTTTTGGTCATTTATAGAATAAATCAACAATTTTACATAAACATTGAAGTTAATTTTTAGTACTTTTAGTTAAAAAACTGAGAAATTTCCATAGAAAATATAGTTAATTTTCTACTGAACGTTTTGATTTCGGGCTACACACTTTTAAATTCGGACTACACAAAGTGTGTCGGACTACGGGAAATTTCAGGCCCTGCGGCGTGTTTGGTACTTGTGAAACCAACTCATTAACTTTCAACTGAAACCAAGATCCGTGTACACATTTTGAATATTCTGTACATAATTAGTGCTTATTTGAAAAAGCATGCTGAAAATAATAATCATGGATCATTAAGCTTAAAATATCATTCAATTAATGTGTAAATACATTGTTACACGCTTGCACTACCATAGAAGGCCAAAAAGGCGAAAAAGCACAGAGAACAGTATCAGCGGATTGGTAAGATGCTTCCGAGTGACACGATAACAAACACTTTTAAAAAAGTGATTTTAAAACTTTTGCTTTGGCTGAACCAGAAACTTTATTCATTATTACACTTATTTTGTTATATTTATTATTTATTATTATATTTATAGTTCGTCAGTTTGGCCAATGGACCAAGAAACAAGGAACTTTTGAAAAAAAATTATAATTTTGATTTGGTACAGTTAATTTTGTTTTTTTGCTTTGGCTGAACTGAAAAGTTTATTCAATATTATTAAAAGCATTTTGATACATTTATTATTTAATAATTATTTTCGTGGTTTATTAGTTTAGCCACTGAACCGGGAAATTGTCGTTTTTCTTTTTGAAACGACAATTTTGACTCTGTAAATTTAAATTTTCAGCATTTGCACGCTACTGCGTGTCTGTATGATTTCGCGAAAAAAAAAGATATAATTATTTTCGCTTTGTTGAATCATGCATATAATTTTTAACAGATGTCGACACCCTATCGCAAAAAGTGCAAGTAACACTCGTTTGGCTAGATTACGCAATATTTAGTTAACTTTAGCGAGATAGATGTTTTTAGCATTTTACGCTCTTTATTTTTTCAATTTCGATTACAAATTGAAATTGAAATTAATATTGAAAAAAGTGAAGAATGCCCTGTTGTAACTTTAATATTCGGTTGTGCATGCGGCTCTCCTGGGCCTCGCCAGCCCCATCGACCGTGCGAATGCCAGGTCAGTAGCTTCTGTAATTACCAGCCGTTGTCTTTTCTTCTTTTTTTTTACGCCTTGCACATCACTGTTTCATTAATAACTCCTGGTAACCGGAAGTTTACGCAAAAAGCTGAAGATTAGATTACGACTTTAGAATGGGTTCGATTTCAACTTTTTTTAAATTTTAAGTTAAATTCTTAACTTTTTCAATTAAAAAATCATTCAGTTTACAATACGCATTGTAATATTTTTTACTTAAACTTTTTTCATTTCAGGTCTTCAGTTTTAAGCGTACATTTTAAATTTAAAGAATTTTTAAATACATTTTTAAAGACAAACAGTAAAAAATTAAAAGTCTTTAAAATACAGAGTTGTTGAAAAAAATCAACTGTAAATATAAATTAATTAACATGGTGTCTACCTGTCTTAAAAATAGGGAAATAAACAGGGAATTTCGGAAAAAAATAGTTCTCACTTGGTATAGGGAATTTTCCAAAAGAATTACAATTCTAGGTTGGTGTGAGGGATTTCAGTATTGAATTATAATTTGTGTTTTGAAACAGAGAATTTTCTAAAAGAATTATAATTCTAAGTAGGGACATAGAATTTTAGTAAAGAAATATAATTTTGAATTTGGTACATGGAAACACCGTGAAAAATTATATTTTTTGCTTTTGAACAGGAAGTTTCGTAAATAATTATAATTTTCTCACTTTAGAACAGGAAATTTCTTTAAGAATTTTAGAAAAGAAGTCTAATTCTAATTTAAAAGAATGGAATTTCAAAAAATCCCTGTTTCCAAGTCAGAAATCTTCAGATTTTTCAAAGTAATTAAAAACAAAATTTTTTAAAAATAATTTTAATTATGATTTAGAAGATTAAATTTAAAAAAAGCCTCTACACAAATGAAGAATGATAATTCTTTTCAAAAACTTTCTCCGTTCCAAATCAGAAATCTTTTAAATCTTTTAAAATATTTAAAATCATTCTCATATATTTTGAACTTTTTTAAATTGACCGGAAAAAATTAACAATTGACCCGCATAAAGCTAGGAAATAACCGTGAATTTAAAATCCTCTATGTGGTATAACACCCTGATAATTGATTTTTGAGATTAAATTGAACAATTAACCATTTAAAATAATTTAAAATAAAAATGATTCAATTTTTACCGTTTTTTACGAACCGCGAAGGGACTAGTAATTTTTTCTTTCACTGTAGCCTCTACCCTGGTTATGTTTCATCACATTGATTTCCAACCTTTAATTATCAAGGATAGAGAAATTTTATTTTTGAATAGACTTTCGTTTTTAATAATTATTTTGCAATTTGCAGGAGCAGCGCACGTCACAGCTTCCCCTGGAGCTGGATCAACTCGGAGATGACTCTGCATCTGTGCGCAGTGACACTGACGTTAAAAGTAATTATAATTTGTTGAAATATTGATTTTATATTTTAATTTGTTATTTTTTATTTAATTATTAACACTAAAAGTTTCTGAAGTCCCCTATTTTTAAGATATGGCCCCTAAAGTCCCCTATTTTCGAGATTTTCACCCTTATGTCTCCTATTTTCAAGACTTTCACCCTAATCTTTCCTATTTTTAAAAGATTTTTGACCTAATGTCTCTTATTTTCAAGATTTGGTCTCTAAAATCTCCTTTTTCAAAATTCAGTCCCTAATGTCTTCTATTTTCAAAATTTGATCTCATAAAATCACTATTTTCAGGATTTGGTCTGTAAAGTTTGTTCCCTATTTTCAAGATTTAATCTCTAAAAACCCCCGATTTTCAATATTTAGCCCCTAAAGTCCCATATTTTCAAGATTTTCACCCTGATGTCTCCTATTTTAAAGATTTTTACCCTCATTTTCAAGATTTATTCTCTAAAGTCTCATCTTTTTAAAATTCAGTCCCTAATGCCTTCTTTTTTCAAAATTTGCTCTCTTAAAATCCCTATTTTTAGGATAATGTCTGTAAAGTTCCCTATTTTCAAGATTTAGTCTCTAAAATACTATTTTAAATAATTAGCCCCTAAAGTCCCCTATTTTCAAGTTTTTCACCCTTATATCTCATATTTTCAATATTTGGTCCCTGAAGTCCCCTACTTTCAGGATTTGGTTTGTAAAGTCCCATATTTCAAGATTTAGTCTCTAAAAGCCCTATTTTCAAAATTTGTACCCTTAAGTCCTCTATTTTCAAGATTCGCATCCTTATATCTCCCATTCCCGAGATTTGGTCCCTAAATTCTCCTATTTTCTCTAAAACCCCTAATTTCAAAATTTGCCTCATAAAGTCCCCTATTTTCTAGTCCCCTATTTTCCAGATTTAATTCCTAAAGTCTCCTATTTTCAGGATTTGGTGTGTAAAGTCCCCTATTTTTAAGATTTGTTCTCTAAAAGTCTTCTATTTTCAAGATTTGTTTCCTTATATTTCCTATTTTCAAGATTTGGTCCATAAAGTGTCCTATTTTTAAGATTTGGTATCTTATTTTCAAGATTTGGTCTCTTATTTTCAAGATTTTGTCTCTTATTTTCGAAATTTGGTCTCTTTTTTTTAAGATTTAGTCTCTACAGTCTCATTTTTTCAAAATCCATTTCCTAATGTCTCCTTTTTTCAAGATTTGATCTCTTAAAATCCCTATTTTGAAGATTGGGTCTGTAAATTCCACTATTTTCAAGATTTAGTCTCTAAACCCCCTATTTTCAATATTTGAACTATAAAGCCCCCTATTTTTAAGTTTTTCACCCTTCTATCTCCTATCTGCAATATTTGGTCCCTAAAGTCGCCTATTTTCAATATCTAATCTGTTAAGTCCCCTATTTTCAAGATTTAGTCTCTAAGAACACCTATTTCCAAAATTTGTACCCTAAAGTCTCCTATCTTAAAGATTTGCATCCTTATATCTTCTATTATCAAGATTTGGTCCCTAAAGTCTTCTGTTTTTAGGATTTGATATTTAAAGTCCCCTATTTTTAAAATTTGGTCTCTAAAACCCCTATTTTCAATATGTGGTCCCTAAACTCCTCTATTTTCAAGATTTGGTCCCTAAAGTCTCCTATTTTCAAGATTTTCATTCTAATGTCTCCTATTCTCAAGATTTTTCACCCTAAAATCTTTTATTTGCAAGATTTGGTTTCCAAAGTCTCCTATTTTCAAAATGTAGTCCATAATGTCTCCTATTTTCAAGGTTTGGTTTCTGAAAATCCCTATTTTTTAGGATTTGGTCTGTAAAGTCCCTTATTTTTAAAATTTACTTTCTAAAACCCCTTTTCCAATATTTGGCCCCTAAAGTCCCCTATTTTAGAGTTTTGGTCCCAAAAGTCCCCTATTTTCAAGATTTTTACCATAATGTCTCCTATTTTCTAGATTTTTCACCCTAGTGTCTTTTATTTTGAATATTTGATTTTTAAAGTCTCCTCTTTTCAAAATTTAGTTCCTAATGTCTCCTGTTTTCAAGGTTTCGTTTCTAAAAATCCCTGTTTTTAATATTTGGCCCCTAAAGTCCCCTTTTTTCAAGATTTTTACTCTTATGTCTCCTATTTTCAAGGTTTGTTGTGTAAAGTCCCCTATTTTTAATATTTGGTCTCTAAAAACCCCTATTTTTTCTCTCAAATGTCTTTATACAAATTTAAAAAAATGAGAAAAGAGTAAAGAAAAAGAAGACAGCGTCCAAATCCCCGTCTTTTTTTTTTTCGTCTCGTTTTTTTTATATATTTTTTTTATATGACAATCAAAAAAACATTTACAAGAATCTACCTAGGTTTTATGGTTCCCCATGAGATCTGAATTTTGATTTTTGTAGATATAGATACAAAATTAGATTTTTATGAATATCGTTTGATTTTGATTAAAAGAAAAACATAAAAAAAGGACGAAAGAAAAAGAAAGGAATTTGGAGATTGTCTTCTTTCCTCTTTTTGAATTTGAATTTGAATTTTTTTTAAATTAAATGCACACATTTAAGAATGTGCTGTCCAAATTTAATCGTTGGATTTTTTTTTAAATTCAAAGAATTTCGTTGTAGAATTTTAATTTTGAACGTTAAAAAAAATGTATATTTTGATTTAGTCTTAATTTAAGTTCTTTAATGTAATTATTAATGTACTTATTAATCTCGAAATTGCAGTTATCGAGAAAGAATCTGTCATCGCACCACCCGTATCTGCAAAGAAGGAAGAAAGTCACAAGAGAGAAATTAATCGGGATGGTGAGAAGGAGGAGAGAAATAAGAAAATACGGAAAACTGACTCTAAAGAAAATATTCCTACATCAGTTGAAAAGAAGCAGGTAGTTATATCGAATTTTTTACTGCAGCAATTTGAGTTATAACACTTAAACCAGAGTGTTTACCTGACCAGGAAAATCGAGAAAAGCACGAGAATTTTTTTCTCTATTGAAAAGTTGGGAAATGATTCACGTTTTAAAATAGATGTAAAAACTGTAATTATTTTTTGGTACTAAGGATTTTTGAACAGATATCTGCAATTCTGAATTTGATAGGAAAATTTTCTAAAAGAATTATTCGAGTTTGAACTTGAACAGGTAATTTTTGAAAGGAATGATAATTTTGAGTTATTTCAGGGAATTGAAAAAAATTATAATTCTGAGTTATACCTGTGTTTAGAAAAAAGAAGTATAATGAAGTATAATTCTGACTTGAAAGAGGAAATCTTCGAGCAGAATTATAATTAATACTTGGAGAACGAAAATTTCCGAAGCAATTATATATAACTGGGCATTGGATCAAAAAATTTGCGAAAAAAAATTATTATGCAGGTCTGAACAGTGTATTTTCCAGAAGAACTACAATTTTTACTTGGAAGAGAAACTTCGCGAAAAAAATTATAATTCTGATTTGGAGCAGGGAATTTTTCGAGGAATCTTCTAAAAGAATTATAATTCTGACTTGGAAGAGGGAATTTTCGACAAAAATTATAATTTTTAGTTGGAATAGGAGATTTTGTGAAGCAATTATTTCTAAAAACCCCTAATTTCAAAAATTGGTCTGAAAGTCTACTTTTATCAAGATTTGTTTTCTAAAGTCCCCTATTAAGTCCTTTATTTGCAAGATTTAGTCTCTAAAGTCCCCTATTTTTAAGATTTGTTTTCTAAAGTGCCCTATTTTCAAGATTTAGTTTCTAAAGTCCCGTCCAAGTCCCTTTTTTAAAGATTTGGACTCGTAAAGTCCTCTGCTAAGTCCCCTATTTTAAAAATTTGCTCACTTAAGTCCCCTATTTTTAACATTTGCTAACTAAAGTAACCTATTTTCATGTCTTTTTTCCTCAAGTCCTCTATTTTCAAGAATTGTTTCCTAAAATCCCTCATTTTGCAGATTTGTTCTCTTAAAGTCTCCTATTGTCCAGATTTTGTCCTTAAAGTCACCTATTTTCAAGATTTGGCCCTGAAATTGCCAAATTTGTAATATTTGATCTCTAAAATCCTCTATTTTCAACATTCTTTTCCTAAAGTTCCCTATTTTAAAGATTTATCTCTAAAAAAAACCCAGTTTTCATGATTTGCTTCCTAAAGCCCTCTATTTTTATGATGTTTCCTAAAGCCCCCTATTTTTAAGATTTGGTCTCTAGAAGTCTCCTGTTATCAAGGTTTAGTCTCTGAAGTCACGTATTTCCAACTCTTTTTTCTTGAAGTTTCCTGGTTTTAGGATATGGTCTCCGAAAACCCCTATTTTCATGATTTGCCTTCTAAAGTCCTCTATTCTCAAGATTTGTTTCCTAAAGTCCCCTATTTTCCAAGATTTCTTTCCTTAATCCTCTATTTTCAAGAGTTGTTTCCTAAAATCCCTAATTTTCCAGATTTTTTCTCTTGAATCTCCTATTTTCCAGATTTTGTCCTCAAAATCACCTATTTTCAAGATTTGGCCCTGAAATTTCCCAAATTTGTAATATTTGATCTCTAAAATCCCCTATTTTCAAGATTTGTCTCTAAAACCCCCTATTTTCATGATTTGCTTCCTAAAGTACTCTATTTTCAAAGTTTGCTTCCTTAAGTCCCCTATTTTTAAATTTTTTCCCTAAAACCCCCTATTTTCATGATTTGCTTCCTTAAGTCTTTTATTTTCAAGATTCTTTTTCGTAAAATCCCCAATTTTCAAGATTTGGTCTCTTTAAGTCCCACATTTTCCCGTTTTTGTCCTTAGAGTCACCTATTTTCAAGATTTGTATCTAAAAACTCCTATTTTCATGATTTGCTTCCTAAAGCCCTCTATTTTTATGATCTGTTTCCTAAAGCCCCCTATTTTCAAGATTTGGTCCCTAGAAGTCTCCTGTTATCAAGGTTTAGTCTCTGAAGTCACGTTTTTTCAAGTCTTTTTTTCTAAAGTTCCCTAATTTTAGGATATGGTCTCCGAAAACCCCTATTTTCATGATTTGTTTCTTAAAGTCCCCTATTTTCAAGATTTGATCCTTCGTTTCTTATTTTAAAAATTTGTGTTTAAAAACCCCTATTTCTATTATTTGTTTGCTAAAGTCTCCTATTTTCAAGATTTGATCCCTTATATCCCTATTTTCAAGATTTGGTCTCTAAAGTTCGCTATTTTCACAATTTTTTCGAAATTTTTTTGTAGGTTTAAAAAGTTTTCTCAAATTTTTACAGATTTCTAAATATTGATCCAATATGAGATAATTTTATATTTGACAGATCACTTTTTTTAACAAAAAATTTGAAATACCATTTAAAAGTGACTACAAAATTTTTTTTAGATTAAAACTGTCAAGTTCTGAGAAAGCAAAAGAAAAAAGTGGCAGGTTTTCCAGTCATTTTTGTATTTGAACAATAACAAATTTTAAAAATGTTTTTTTTCTCACTATAAAAATATGCTAAATACTTCGGAACCTTTTACTGATAGACATACTGTAGAAAAATATGAAGAAAATCTGAATGAATTAAAAAAAGATAAACTCAAAAATGTTTTTTAAATTCTGTTTACTGTCATTCTATTGAATTTGATGGAGATTTTTAAATCTTCAAATTTTGTTTAATTAATTCAAAGTATTATTTCAAAGTCTTTTGAATTTCCTTAAATGCTTTCAAATTCTCTCCAGTTCTACTTAAATCAGTGGAATATTTTCATTTTTTTTTTAGTTCAAAAAAGTTTATTTCAGAGTTCTCAAAAAATGAGAATTTTCAAATTATTCCATTTATCTATTTTTCATTTTATCAGCTTCTTTAAATTTTCCTAATGTATTTTCTCCAGCAGGAAGTTTAGAACTGCTTAAAAGATTTCTCAAATTAAAAATATAATTATAATTATATAATTGTTTTTGAAAGAAAATAATTATAATTCAAATCTGGCACCAGGAATTATCCAAATGAAACAATTCTGTGTTGGAAAAGGAAATTTTCCAGAAAAATTCTGCTTCTGATCTGGAACAGTGAATTTTCTAAAATAATGAAGATTCTGATTTAGGACATAAAAAATTTCCAAAAGAAGTGTAATTTCTAGGCCGGGAAAATGAAAGATTGTCCAGGAGAAAAGCGAGAAATGAGCGTAAATTCAGGGCACTAAATCTTGTTTTAAATTTCAGGCACCAAAGCCTCCAGTTACGGGTGAGACGAATGAGAGACGGATATCCCGAGAAAAAGGCCCGGCGCCACCTCCACCGCCGTTGCCTCGTCAGGACAGCAAGAACGATGAGAAAGAAAATCTTCCCAAGACTGCGGACAAACCTAGTGCCATGGAAGTGTCAGAACGTCGAAAGTCTACCACTGACGAAAAAATGCAGAATAAAAATATCTCAGTGCATAATCACAATAAAGACGAACCACAAAAACTAAATGGGGAAAGCAAGAAACCACTAGAGAAGAAAATCAGTGCGGATAACACAGAAAAAAATAAATCGTCAAAGGAGGAGAAAACTGGCAGTCCCGAAAAACCTAAAAATGTCGATATGAGGCCTAAATCTACGGAAAATAAGAAAAACTCTGGTAGTAGAAAGCAAATGAGTGTCGAGGAGAAACGAAAATCCGCACCCGTTAGGCCCGAATCTAGTGACGAGTGGAAGAAACCTGCTTTCAACAAGCAGACTTCCTTGGAAGAGAAAAACAGGTATTTAATTTGCATTTTATCAATACAATGTCCAGAAAAATGCAAACATCTCCCAAATTAACACTCTTACCCTTATTCCCAATGTGTGTTTTCTACCTGGAAAACCTGGAATTGTCTGGGAATTTTTTATATACCTGGAAAAACCTGTAAATGTCAGGGATTTTTTTCAAGTCAAGGAATTTTTTCGAGAGTATGCTTAATTTTTTATTTACTTTCAATATAAAATTGCATAACAGTGATTTTTCATGTGTAAAAGTAGATTTATGTTACTGTATTTAACTATTTTGTTGAAAATTCGTTCCTTTTGGTAAAAAATTCATCCTTTTGTTTGAAAATTCAACAGTTTGTAATTTTTTATCTCTCTTGGACGAAAAATTTTTCTTGATGGAAATTTCCACTGATGGTGAAAATTCGTCTTTGTGGTTGAATTCAACTGTTTTTAAATAAAAATTAAAACCTTCTTTGGTTGAAATATCAACTAGTACATTTCGTTCAGAATTTTTTTTAATGAAAATTTTGATTACTTTGTTGCAATTTTAACCCTTTTAACAATTAATTTGTTTTGTTGAAGATTAATAATTTTATTTGAAAGTTCGTTTTTTCTTTGGCTCAAAATTAATTTTTTTTTTAAATTTAACTAATCGAGTTGAAACTTAACTACTTTGTTGAAAATTTGTTATTTTTTGAGGTGAAAATTAGTTTTTTTAGACTGAAAATATAACTGTTGCACTTGAATATTCCATGATTTTAGTTGAAAAATCATCTCGTTGATTGAAAAATTATTTTTTTTATGTGAAAATTTGTAAATAACCATTAGGGTGGTGCAAAAATGCATTAGAAATTTTTTTTTCGAATTTTTATGCATATCGCCCGGAAATTTGTTCGAATCCAAATAAAAATAAATCCGTTTTTTTTGCTTTGAAAAAAAAATTTTAAAGGGTGGCATAAGCCTAATGAAATTTAACACGTATTTCCCATAAGAAAAAAAGACGTTTTTTTAAATTTCATACAAAATCCTCAGTATTAGCTGAATCGAGTTAAAAATCAACATTCCCCTGAACAATAAGCCATAGAATACGAATAAAATATTTCTTTTCAAATATCACCCCCAAAAGTCTGTTTTATAGGGTCCCAAAAGACCCCCATAAGTGAAAAAATGGGTTTTGCGAGTTTCTGGCGCTAATAATGATTTTTTGCGGTTTTTTTAACGCAGATTGTTTCTGATCGATTAAATTGAACTGATACTGATGACTGGATGTTTATATAAATTGTTTAAACAATTCATTATTTTTAGATATTTTCTCTTAGAATAGAGTTAAAAAGGCGCGGTTATTTCAAAAAAATTCTTTTTTGCTCAATTTTCAATTAGAGCCAGGTAATAATTAATGTTAATCAAAATAATTGCTTAAAAAATTTAGTATTATTAATAATATTCTCCTAGAATAATGCTAGAAAATTGCAGTTTTTTGTTTTGCAGACTTTTTGTCGAATTCTCAATTAGAGTCAGGTGAATAACAAATTAAAGTTAACAAAATGAATTCTTTAAACTAATTATTATTATTGTTAAAAATATTCTATTAGAAATAATGCTAGAATGTTGTGTTTTTTTCTGAAATTTTCAACTATTTGTTTAGTTTTGACTTAGACTGAAGTAATAATTAATTCAAGGTAACGAAAATAATTGTTTAAACAACTTATTATTATTGTTTATAATATTCTACTTGCGTAATAATAGAAAGTTATGGTTTGTTTCTGAAATTTTTAACTATTTTTATATTTTGCTTCCTCATAGAGGAAGCTTTGTAATAGTAACATTTTTTTAATTTTTTAAATTCATTTAATTAAACGTTCCTCAATTTAAAAATGTATCATACAATGTTCTAAGCAAATCTCCGGATGTGTGTGCGGATGTTTGTGTGGATGTCACACTTTTTTGTAAACACGATAACTTGAAAACGGTTGCAGATAAATTGATGAAATTTTGTAGAGCTTATTTTCATCGCTAATATCTTGAAACTGACCGAGGGATTTCTAAAAATATTAATTGCATTTTTTTTGTAGCACCTTATAATGCTTTAAAAATCGGTTTTTTATAGTGAAACTTTTTTTTTAAACGTAATTCAAAGTTGATGCAAGAATATAAAAGATTGCTTGGTTCGGGACGAATCGATTGACCTATAATATTAATACATTTTATCAGAGAGCAAGAAAGTTTTTGCTATTTATATTATATTAAAAATTGATTTTTATAGTAAAAATTTTCCTATTCTCATGATCTAGAGTTGATGTGAGAATAGAAAAGATGTGTTACTTCGATACGAATTGATTTACCTATAATGTTGATACATTTTATTGAAGAGTAAGAAGGCTATGGT
>JAUELO010000179.1:3749103-3759343 GCA_032357855.1 Amphibolips quercusostensackenii | reverse complement strand
GAAGATTCATGATTTTGATGAAAAAATGAATTTTTTCAACTGAAAATTGAACTAGTCCATTTTTGGTTGAAAATTTATGTTTTTAATTCAAGATTTAACTATTTGGTTGAATATTTTTTTTTAAGTTCAAAATTCAACTGTTTCGTTAAAAATCCATTTATTTTGTTAAAATTGTCTCCTTAGTAGAAAATTAATTTTTTCAGTTGAAAATTCACCTTTCCCAGTTAAAGATTCATCATTTTAGTTGAAAATTCATCATTTTGGTAGGAAATTAATTTTTTCAAATGAATATTTAACTATTCCACTTTTTTTTACATTGATCTTCTTTAGTTCAAAATTCAACTATTTGTTTGAAAAATTGTATTTTTTGTTGAAAATTCATTTATTTTGTTGAAAAATGTTTTTTTTTTGTATTAGTAGAAAATTAATCTTTTTGGTTGTAAATCAACTATTCCAGTTAAGGTTTGATCATTTTAGTTAAAAATTAATCTTTTTTGTTAAAATCCAACTATTCAAGTTAAAAATTCATCAGTTTGGTGCAAAATTAATTTTTTCGACTAAAAATTTGACTATTCCATTTATAGTTAAAGATTGATCTTTTTCAATTAAAAAGTCAACTATTTATTGAAAAATTTTCTGTTTTAGTTGAAAATTTAACTATTTTGTTGAACATTCTATTATTTCATTGAAAAATGTTTTTCTTGTTAAAAAATTAATGTTTTTGGTTAAAAATTTAACTATTCCAGTTGAAGATTCATAATTTTAGTTCAAAATTGATCAGTTTGGTGAAAAATTAATTTTTTCAACTGAAAATTCAACTATTTCATTTTTGGTTTAAAATTCAATTATACGTTTGAAAATTTGTGTTTTTTAGTTGAAAGTTTAACTAGTTCGTTAAAAATTTCTTTATTTTGTTGAAAAATGTCTTTTTTGGTAAAAAATTAATCTTTCTGGCTGAAAATTCGAAAATTCCAGTTAAGGATTGAACATTTTAGTTGATAATTCATTTTTTTTTTGTAAAATTAAACTATTTTAATTGAAGGCTCATCATTTTAGTTGATAATTCGTTAGTCCAGTACGAGCTGGTGGAAAATTAATTCAAATAAAAATTAAACTACTTCTGTTTGAAAATTGATCTTTTTTAGTTCAAAATTAAACTCTTCTGTTGAAAATTTAGTTATGTTCTTGAAAATTATTTTTTTTTGTTTGTTAGAAAAAAATTAGCAAAAATTAGCAAAAAATTCGTGTTTCTTTTGTAGGAAATATAATCTTCTTGCTAGAAATTTCGTTTTTTTGGTTAAAAACTCGTTTTTTATTTGTCTCAGGATTAATTTTTGTAACTAGAAATTTAATTATTCTATTTTTTATTGTCAATTCATGTTCTCTAGTTAAAAATTCAACTATACGTCTGGAAATTGATCTCTTTTAGTTGATAATTAATTCTTTATTGTCAAAAATTAAACTAATTGTTGGAAAGTTGAACTACTTTATTAAAAATTGATTTTTTTTTCAATTGAAAATTTGACTATTTTGTTAAATATTTTGTTTTTTGTGAAAAATGTAATTTTTTCGATTGAGAATGTGAGTGTTTCGTTTTTAATTAAAAATGTATCTTTTTCTGTAAAAAATTCATCTCCTTAGTTAATAATTCATGTTTTTCGTTGAAAATTAATCTGCTTTGTTAAAAAATAAACAGTTTTGTTAAAAAGTATCCTTTTTGGTTAAAATATCAACTCTTACATTTTTCACTGAGAATTCATTTCTCTTGGTTGAAGATTCTTCATTTTTGTTGAAAATTCATAACTTTGTTTGAAAGTTCACTATTTTATTGAAAGTTTTTTTTTGGTAGAAAATTAATTTTTTAACTAAAAGTTCAACTACTTGGGTAAAAATTCAGGTTTTTTGTTGAAAATTATTTTTTTTGGTTAAAAATTAATTTTTTTGGTTGAAAATTAATTTTTTTGATTGAAAATTCAACCAATTGGTTAAAAGTTCATCTATTTTGTTGAAAATAGGACAATTTTTTCACAAAGTAATCGTTTTTGTTTGAAAATTTGCATGAGTAATCCACCTCCACATTCAAAGTAAAAAAAATGCACAAACAGCGATTATTTAAATAAAATAAATATTTTAGTTACTAAAATCGACTTGGGAGAGCCCTAAATATATATTTTTTAATAATGCCGAAAATGAGGGGTTATTTTCACACCAGAAGGAACACTTTTTAGGTACACTAATTTAAAAAATAAATAAAAGCCTTTTTTTATTTATATATTTTTTCAGAAATGTTTGGCCCAACTTGGAGACTTATAATACCAGCAGTATTATGTTGGATGTACGTCCAGGCAAATTCGTCGGGAGGCACAAACAATTGCATTAGCAGGCAAACTTGTCACGAATGTATCCAAACAGAGTTTTGTGGTTGGTGTATGAAGCCAGTAAGTTGCAACAATATTATTTAATTTATTATTATTTTATATTAATTTTGTATTTACCCACATCAGTAACTAATTGGTGGTTATCGACTTGTAGAGATCCCTTTATTTACTTTTATTTATTAAATAATTATTGTTTTTTTATTAAAGGTTTGACATTTTAGTTAAAAATTCATCTTTTCAGGTCAAAAATCACATCTTTTAGGTTGTAAGTTTATCTCTTTGGTTTGAGATTCAACTATTTGATTAAAAATCTAGCTTTTTTGTTTGTAAATAAAATTATTTGGTTGAAAATTCGCCTTTCTTGGCAGAAAATTCATCTTCTTTGGTGACAATTCATATTGTTGGGTTGAAAATTTGCCTTTTTGTCATGAAAGTTCAACTATTTTGTAAAAAAGTCGTCTTTTTTAGGTTGAAAATTCTATTATTTTGTCAGAAAATTCTACTATTTTATTGCAGATTAAGTTTTAGTTAAAAATTTATATTTTTTATGATTAAAAATTCAACTATTTTGTAGAAAATTACCCTTTTTTGCTTGAAAATTAACAACTTTTGTAAAAAAATTTGCCTTTGTATAGAGAAAATTCAACTAATTGGTTCAAAATTTAATTATATTGTTAAAAATTTTACTATTTTGTTCAAAAGTCAACTTTTTGGATTAAAATTTATCTTTTTTCGTAGAAAAGTCATCTTTCTTGGTTGAAAAGTCATCTTTTTTGGTTGGAAATTTATCTTACTTGGTTGGGACTCAACTGTTTTCGGTTGAAAATTTAACTATTAGGTTGAAAATGAAACAGTTTTTGGGTAAAGTTTAATCTTTTTTGTTTCTAAATTTGACCATTTAGTTCTAACTTCTTCTTTGCAGGTTGACCTTTCAACTATTCTGTTGACAATTAAATTATTTTGTTAAAAATTTGAGTATTTTGTTAAAAATTTAATTATTTTTTTGAAAATTTTACTATTTTGTTGAAAAGTTGAACGTGTAACTGTGTTGTTGAAATTTCGACCAGTTGGTTAAAAATTCTTCTTTGTAGGTTGACCTTTTAACTATTTTGTTGAAAATTTAATATTTTGCTTAAAATTTAATTATTTTGTTGAAAATTAAAATATTTTGTTGAAAATTTTACTTTTCAGTTAAAAAGTTGAAAATGCAACTGTGTTGTTGAAAATTAACTTGTTTTGTTGAAAATTTAAATGTTTTGCTAAAAATTCAATCATTTTGTTGCAAATTTAATTATTTTGTTGAAAATTATATTATTTTGTTGCGAATTTAAATATTTTGCTGAAAATTGACCTATTTTGTGGAAAATTTTACTATTTTGTTGAAAACTTGAAAATGCTACTGTGTTGCTGAAAATGAAATTATTTTGTTAAAAATTCAAATATTTTGCTGAAAATTTAATTATTTAGTTAAATATTTTACTATTTTTTTTAAGTTGAAAATGCAACTGTGTTGTTGAAAATTAAATTATTTTGTTGAAAATTTCACTATTTTGTTAAAAAGTTTAAAATGCAACTGTGTTGTTGAAAATTTCATTACTATTGTGTTGAGAATTCAACTGTTTTGTTGAAAATTAAATAATTTTTTTGAAGATTTAAATATTTTGCTGAAAATTTAATTATTTTGTTGAAAATTTAATTATTTTGTTGAACATTTTACTACTTTTAAAAAAAGTTAAAAATGCATCTGTGTTGTTGAAAATTATATTATTTTGTTAAAAATTTTAATATTTTGCTAAAAATTTAATCATTTTGTTGAAAATTGTAGTGTTTTGTTAAAAATTTTAAAGTGCAACTGCTTTGTTGAAATTTAAATTATTTTTTAAAAAATTTAAATATTTTGATAAAAATTTAATTATTTTGTTGAAAATTTTACTATTTTGTTAAAAAGTTGAAAATGCAACTGTTATTTTGCTGAAAATTGAATTATTTAGTTGAAAATTTTACTGTTTTTTTTTAAGTTGAAAATGCAACTGTGTTGTTAAAAATTAAATTATTTTTTCGAAAATTTAAATATTTTTCTAAAAATTTAATCATTTTGTTAAAATTGCAATATTTTGTTAAAAATTTGAAAATGCAACTGTGTTGTTGAAAATGAAATTATTTCGTTAAAAATACAAATATTTTGATTTAAATTTAATTATTTTGTTGAAAATTTGAATATTTTTCTGGAAATTTAATTATTTTTTTTAAAGGTGAAAATGCAACTGTGTTGTTGACAATTAAATTATTTTGTTCAAAATTTAAATATTTTGCTAAAAATTGAATCATTTTGTTATAAATTTTATTATTTTGTTGAAAATTTTACTGTTTTGTTGAAAAGTTGTTAAAAATTAAATTATTTGTTTAAAAATTTAAATATTCTGCTAAAAATTTCATTGTTTTGTCAAAAATTAAATTATATTCTTGAAAATTTAAATATTTTGCTAAATATTTTTTTTTCTTTTAATTTCACTATTTTGTTAAAAACTTTAAAATGCAACTGTGTTATTGAAAATGAAATTATTTTGTTGAAAATTCAAATATTTTACTGAAACTTTAATTATTTAGTTGAAGATTTTACTGTTTTTTTTAAGTTGAAAATGCAACTGTGTTGTTGAAAATTAAATTATTTTGTTAGAAATTTAAATATTTTGCTAAAAATTCAATCATTTTGTTACAAATTGAATCATTTTGTTTAAAATTAAATCATTTTGTTAAAAATTTAAATATTTTGCTAAAAATTTAATTATTTTGTTGAAAATTTTACTATTTTTTAAAAAAGTTGAAAATGCATCTGTTTTTCACAAATTCGTCCCTTTGGATTGAAAATACATCTTTCTTGATTAAAATCTCAACTTTATTCTAAAAAATTAAACTATTTCTATGAAAATGTTACTGTTATTGGGTAAATTTGAATCTTTTTCGTTTGAAAATTTGACCATTTGGATTAAAATTTATTTTTTTAGGTTGAAAATTAAATTAATTGGTGAAAAGGTGCTAGGAAGTTCAACTATGTGATTGTAAATACATCTGTATGGTTAACAATTGATTTTTTTTTAAAATTCAACTATTTAGTTAAAAATTAATTTTTTTTCATTTGTCTTTTCGAGTTCAAAAGTCAACTTTTTGAAAAAAACATTCCACTTTGTAGCTTGAAAAATCATCTATTTTGTTGACGATGTAGCTTTTTCGTTTAAAAATTTAATCAAAGTCCATTCAATAGTATTTAATTTAATTACAATGTATTATAAAATATTATAATTTTCAATTATTTAATTAATTATTAAAAAATCGTATTTTTTGGTTGAAAATTCAACTATTTTGTTAAAAATTCAATACACGATCAGGCTTTATTTACTTTTATTTATTAAATAATTAATTTTTCAGGACTTGAATGAACCTCGATGCTTCTACGTTCCAGCCACAGACATATCCAAGTTTTGTCCTGAGCAAGATGTATTTGATCCAGACAATGAATTTAGAATAGTACAAAGTCAAAGTTTAAGTTCAGAATCTAAATTTTGGCAGTCAACTATAACTGAAACGGAATCGCAATCTTCGCGATTCAATGCAACTTGCTGCGGTTCTGGAAAAAATGACCCAGTTCAAATAACACCCCAGGAAGTTAATATAAAAGTTAGAATAAGTAAGTCAATTTTTGTAAAAGTATATTTTCTTTGTAAATTTTTAATTGAACTTTGCTTTTTATTCTTCTTACTAGAAGTAAATTTAAGTGAATTCACATCCTTGCATTTTTATTTTCTAACATTACAAACATATGGAAAATCCATTACCAAAACGATTTTTAAATATCAAGGGTTTATCGAATTTTTGAAAGAAATAATATCTTATTTTTCTTTCTTATTTTATTTTAGCGTTTAAAATTTAAAAAATGCATATTAAACGTTATTGAATTAAAACCGTTCCAAAATTGAAAAATTTTAGTATAAAATTAAAAAAGTCGATTAAATTTCATTAGAAAGAATTTTAATTGTTTGAAATTTTGAAATTGAAAAGTTTTAGATTAGAATTTGAAAATTAGATCACTTAAA
This sequence comes from Amphibolips quercusostensackenii, assembly GCA_032357855.1. Lineage (NCBI taxonomy): Eukaryota > Metazoa > Arthropoda > Insecta > Hymenoptera > Cynipidae > Amphibolips > Amphibolips quercusostensackenii. The sequence continues at coordinate 3,752,874 of JAUELO010000179.1, read as the reverse complement.
TTTAAATGGAAATGAAATTTTATTATTTATAGCTAAAAGCGTTCAAAATTAAATAATTGAAAATTAAGATCGTTTTAATTTAAATAATTTTGAACTTGAAACGATTAAAATTGGCGATTAGAAATTGAGAAATAAATTGAAGGTTTCAAAGTCTAAGCTTCTAAAATTCTAGAATTTTAAATTGTTATCACATTCAAAAATGGTCATTTAACATTAAAATTTATTAGCCAAATTCTTCTAAGATACAAAAACTGAAAAAGATTCAGTTATAAAGATTTTTGATGTTGAAACTTTTTACGCTCAACCCTTTTAAAATTTTAATTTTTCAAAGTGAATTTAGATCATTTAAAAATTATCCATTTTCTAATTTAAAAAAAAATTAATTTTGAGTGCCTAGTTTTAAATCTTTTAATTTTTAAGGATTGAATTTGAACATAAATTTTTAATTTTTAATTATTTAAAATTTCTTTGTAAGACATTTAATTCAAAATTGTTTAATTACAAATCCTTTTAACTGAAATGTGTCAATTATCTAGTCTTTCAATTTTATATTCTACGATTTCGAAGAATTTTAAGAATCATACAATTACAATTACGCACGTTTAAAATTGAATCCAAACAATTTAGAACTTCAAAATCTAAAATTATTAAATTTATAACTAAATAAAATTTAAATAAAATAATAAAGAATATTAAAATCTTATATTATTAAATTAAAAATTGACTATCAAGTCTTTCAATGTGGAATTTCGAAATTTTTAAAGATTAAATAGTGAAATTGTGCGGACATTTTCATTATTTGAATTTTACACTGATATCGGCTTAAAAAGATTTTAATTCCAAATCGTTGTGTCATTTAGGCTATTATTTCAAAATTATTGTAAAATATTAGCATTCAAATTCTATATACAAATTTTTCAAAAATTTCAAAATTTCAAATAAAAATATTCAAAATTGTACAATTTTAAAGTAGTAGCCTACAACACTGAAATTTGAAATTGGAAATCTCCAGAAATTCAAAGTGATTGAATAGATTTTTTTACTACAAAATGTGATTTCTGTCCAAAGAAAATCTTAATTATTCTAAAACCGTTGAAAATGATAATGCTTTCTAATTTAAATCTATCAAAAGTAATGAATTTAAGCTTAAGGCTTCAAAAATTAAACAATTTTAAACTTTATTTAAAAATGGTATCATCCTTAAATTAGGATCTTGAAACTGAGGCGTTAAAATTGTTTAATTTTCAGGGTTTCGTAGTCATGCTTTTTCCCAGGGGGGTGAGGGGAAATAAGAGGATAGGAAGTGGGAATATTTAGGGAAGAGGAAATAAGGTGAATGAGGGGAAATGTGTGGAGGGGAAGTAGGAAAAGTGTGAGGAAATGAAAGGATGGAAAGTAGGGCAAGTGACGGGAAGGTAGCGAGGGAAAATATGTGGTGCAGATGAAAGGTTAGAGAAGGAAAAGGAGGGAAGGGAAGTAGGGTGAATGAGGGGAGATTAAGTAGGTAAAGTAAGTAGAAATAAGGCCACAAAACGTAAAGGAAATAGAGGTAATAAGGAAAAATTAGGGGTGAGAAAATGAGAGGAAAGTAGGGAGAGGAAGTAGTGGAAGTGAGTGTTAGTGTAGGGAAGTAGGTGAAATGATTAGAAATGAGCGTTAGTAAGGGAAGCAAAATGAGTGCTGGAGAAAGAAAGTGGGGGAAGGAGTTAGTTGGCTAGGGAATTGAAGGAGAAAGAAGTTAGGAATGAAGGGGAGAAGGAGGAAGTGGAAGGAGAGGAGGGGAAAAGTAGGGTCAGTGAGGGAAATGAGAGGATGAGAAATAGGTGAAGTGGAAGAAGGGGAAGTGTCAGGAGAGGAAGTGAGGGGAAATATGAGGAGAAAAAGTAGGGGAAGGGAAATGGGGGGATTAGAGGAGATTGAGTAGGTAAAGTGAGCCGAAATGAGTCTAGGAAACGTAAGGGAAATAGGAATAATGAGGAGAAATTAAAGAAAATTAAGGGTGAGGAAATAAGAGAAAAGTAGGGAGAGGAAGTAGTGGAAGTGAAGGTTAGTGTGGGAAAATAGGTTAAGTGATTAGAAATAAGCGTCAGTTAGGGAGGTAAAGTGAGTGTTGGAGAAGAGAAGTAGGGGAAGGGGTAAGTTGGATGGGGAATTGGAGGAGGAAGAAGTTGTAAAGGGTGGAAAGAAGGAGAAAGTGAGGGTAAATAAGAGGAAAAGTAGGGCAAGTGAGGGAAATGAGAGAAATATGGGTAGAAAAAGTAAGGTAAGGGAGAGAAAATAAGTGGGAGAATTAGAGGAGATTAAGTAGGTAAAATAAATGGAAATAAGGCCAGGAAACGTAAGAGAAATGGAGCTAATGAGGAGAAATAAGAGAAAATAAGTGGTGAGGAAATTAGAGGAAAGTAGGGAGAGGAAGTAGTGGAAGTGAGTGTGAGTGTGAGGAAGTAGGTAAAATGATCAGAAATGAGGGTTAGTAAGGGAGAGAAAGTGAGTGCTGGAGAAGAGAAGTTGGGGAAGAGGTAAGTCAGTTGGGGAATTGAAGGAGAAAGAAGTTGGAAACGGAAGAGCGAAGAAGGAAGTGTGGGGAAAGGAGGGGAAAAGTAGGGTAAGTGAGGGAAATGAAAGGATGGGAAAGAGGAAGTGGCAGGAGGGGAATTGAGGGGAAAATATAGGGAGAAAAAGTAAGTTGAAGGAGAGGAAATTAGAGGCAATTAAGTAGGTAAAGTGAGTAGAAATGAGGCAAGTAACCGTAAGGGAAATGGGGGTAATTATGAGAAATAAGGGAAAATTAGGGTTAGGGAAATGAGAGGAAAGTAGTGAGAGGAAGTATTGGAAATGAGTGTAAGTGTGGGAAAGTAAGTGAAATAATAAGAAATGAGGGTTAGTAAGGAAGAGGAAGTCAGTGCTGGAGAAGAGAAGTAAAGAAAGGGGGAAGTTAGCTGGGGAATTACAGGAGGAATTTGGGGAGGGAGGAGAGAAGAAGGAATTGATGGAAGATGTGGGGAGAAGTAGGGTAAGTGAGGGAAATGATAGGATGGGAAACAGGGGAAGTGATAAGAGAGTAAGTAAGGGGAAATATGTTGAGAAAAAGAAAGGTAAGGAAGAACAAAAGAGAGGAGGGTAAGTAGGGGAAATAAAAGGAGATTTAGTAGGTAAAGTAAGGATAAATAATGCCAGAGAACATTAAGGGAATAGGGAAAGTAAGGAGAAATGAGGGAAAGTTAGTTGTGAAAAAATGAGAGGAAAGCAGGGAGAGGAAGTAATGGAAGTGAGTGTAAGTGAGGGGCAGTAGGAAAAATTATTAGGAAAAAGGGTTAGTAAGGCAGGGAAAGTAAGTGCTGAAGAAAGGAAAGTAGGGGAAGTGGTAAATTAGCTGAGTAATTTGAGGAGGAAAAAGCTGGAAACGGAGGAGAGAAGGAGGAAGTGAGAGCAAATGAGGGGAGAAGTAGGGTAAGTGGCGGAAATGAGAGTATTGAAAATTAGGGAAGTGACAAGAAGGCTAGTGAGGGAGGGAGTAAGTGCTGGGAAATAGAAGTAGGCGTAGGAGAGAGTTACCTGCTGAATTAGATGAGGAAGAATTTGGGAAGGGGAAGAGAAGAATGAAGTGAGGGGCACTGAGGATGGAAGAAGTAGGGTAAGTGAGGGAAAATAAGAGGATAAAAAGTAGGGTAAATTATGGGATTGGGAATAAAGTACGTGAGGGGAAATGATTAGAAAGCAAGGTAAGTATCGAAGGGGATATAAGTGCTGGAGATAGGAATTAGGAAAAGT
>JAUELO010000179.1:3733937-3746319 GCA_032357855.1 Amphibolips quercusostensackenii | reverse complement strand
AGGTTATTCGTGTCTGAGAAGAAAAGAATTCGCAATGTTAAAAATTTTCACCCCTAGTAAGGACAGCCGGGTCTAGAAAAATTACATGGTGGTTAACGAGTCGAATCAGGAAAGAGCAAGGCTCGTCGATGTATGAGCTTGGAATTTGGTTTCGTAAAATAATACTAGGTCATTATTCAAGTAATTAATTGTCGAACACAGAATTCTCAGCTCTATTCTCTTATACATTTAGGATGTATATCAGATTCAGGATTATAATTCTTTTCCAAAATTCAAAAATTCGTCTTTTATTTCAGAATTTATTCCTTTTTGTAGAAATTTAATCTTTTTTGGATAAACATTCCAATACTTGGTTGATAGTTGAACTTGTTTGTTAAAAATTCACTCTTTTTAAAATTCATCTCTTTGGTTTAAAATTGAACAATTTTGTCAACCAATTTTCTTCTTCTAGTTAAAAATTAATTTTTTTGAATCAAAACTTGACTATTCCAATTGTAGATTTAACACTTAAGTTGAAAATTCAACTATTTTGTTGAAAAAATGATAATTTTGTAGAAAATTGCACTATTTTGTTTAAAAATCATGAAAATACATTTTTTGTCGAAAATTTAACTGTTTTGTTGGAAATTCATCTTTCTTGGTGAAAAATGAACTTTTTTGTTTAGAATTTAACTATTTAAATGTAAATTTAACTATTTTTGGTTAAATCTTAATCTTTTTTGTTTGAAAATTGTAAAATTGTAAAATTGTAAAAAATTGTAAATGCATCTGGTTTGTTAAAAATAATTTTTTTTTGTTTGTTCCAAACTCGACTGATTAGTTGTAAATTCATCAGTTTGGTTGAAATTAAATTTTATTAACAAAAAAAAAGCTTAAAAACTGATCCGTTTTGTTGAAAAATCGTCTTTTTGGTTTGGAGGTTCAACAATTTGATAGAGAATTAAAGGATATAGTTGAAAATTAAGTGTTAAAGTTGAAAATAGTTATTTTTGGATTAAAAATATAATTTTTGAAAAAGAATGTACGTCTTTTTTGTTTGAAAATTCATATCTTCGTAAATACCATTTGTTTTTGTAAAAAATGCAACTGCATAGCAGAAAATTAATATTTTTCATGAAAATTCAAGGTGTCGGTTAAAAAATTCAATTGTTCTATGAAAAATTAATATATTTTGTTGAAAATTTATCTTCTGGAAAGAAAATTAGTTTTTTTCGTAAATTTATCTTTTTGACTGTAGATTCATCTATTTCGATAAAAATTCGTCTTTTTTGGTTTAATTAAACTGGTCAAAATATCTTTTTTTTTTGTTGAAAATTAATGTTTAAACTGAAAATGTTATTATTCCATTTTTGTTTAAAAATGTATTTATTTTTTAGAAAATTCAACTATTTTGTTAGAGAATTTAACTATTTAATTTTAGGTAGAAAATGTAATTGTTTTGTGGAAAATTAATATATTTTGTTGAAAATTCGTATTCTTATGTATAAAATTAATCTTCTTTTTCAAATATTCAACTTTTTGGCTGTAGACTAAACTATTTGTTACAAATTCGTCTTTTTTGGTTTAATTGAATTGGTAGAAAATTCTTTTTTTTTTTTTGTTTAAAATTAATTTTATAAACTAAAAATATAACTATTCCATTTTTGGTTGAAACATTGTTTTTTGTTTTTGAAAATTCAACTATTATTTTTTTTTTTAAATTAATTTTTTAATCTAAAAAAATGTTCCTTTTCTACTTTTGTTTGCAATTTTTTATTTATTTTGGAGAAAATCCAACTTTTTTTGTAGAAAATTCAACTATTTGATTTTGGTTGGAGAATTCAATTGTTTTGTGGAAAATTCATACTATTGTGTATAAAGTTAATCTTCTTTTTTGAAATTTAACTTTTTGACTATGGATTCAAATATTTTGTTACAAATTCTTTTGTTTTTGTTCAATTAAACTGAAAGAAAACTCTTTTTTTTTTGGTGAAAATTAATTTTTAAAATTGGAAATGTATCTATTCCATTTTTGGTTTAAAACTTTTTTTTTGAAAATTCAACTGTTTTGTTGAAAATTTAACTATTTTGGTAGCAAATTCAACTTTTTCGTAAATAATTAACTGCTTGTTAGAAAATTCACTTTTTTGTTGAAAATTCATAGTGTCGGGTGGAAAATTATATTGTTTTGTAGAAAATTCATATATTTTGTTGAAAATTCGTCTTCTTTTTAGTTGAATTCAACCAGTTTATGATTCTTTTTTTTTTGTTGAAACTTAGTTTTTAAGCTGAAAATGTAACTATTACATTTTTGGCTGAAACCTTATAATTTTAGTAAAAAATTCAACTATTTCGTTGAGTTATCTTTTTTAGTCAAAAATTTAATCTTTTTATTAACAATTCGTCCTTTTAAACTGATAATTCATACATTAAATAAAAATAATAAATATTTTGTTAAGAATTCATCTTTTTTGTTTGAGAACTTAGGTGTACTTGGTTAGAAATTCGACTATTTAAAAAAAATTATTTTTAATATTTTGAAATGAAAATGTAAATATTACATTTTTAGTTGAAGACTCATATTTTGAGTTGAAAATTCAACTATTTTCTTGAGAATTCGTTTTGAGAAAATTCAACTATTTTTGTCAAAAATTCATCTATTTGATTTTGAGTGAAAAATTCAATTTTTTGTGGAAAATTTATATCTTTTGCTGAAAAACCGCCTTATTGTGTATAAAATTAATCTTCTTTTTTAAAAATTCAACTTTTTGGCTGTAGATTCAACTACATATTTTGTTACAAATTCATCTTTTTTGGTTCAATTAAACTGGTAGAAAATTATTTTGTTTATGTTGAAAATTAATTTTTTAACCTGAAAATGTAACCCTTTTATTTTCTCTTAAAGAATTATTTTTCGTTTTTAAAAAATTAAACTATTTTGTTAAAAATTCAAAAAATTTGGTAGAAAATTCAACTAATTCGTGAAAAATAAACTATCTGCCAGTAAATTTACTTTCTTGTTAAAAATACATAGTGTCCGGAGGAAAATTATTTTTTTTTGTGGAAAATTCATTATATTTTGTTGAAAAATCGTTTTTTTGTGTATAAAATTAATCTTTTTTTTTTAAATTTACCTTTTTGGCTATGGATTCAACTATTTTCTTAAAAATTTGTCTTTTCTGGTTTAATTAAATGGTAGAAAGTTATTTATCTTTTTTTATTGAAAATTATTTTTCAAAACTAAAAATGTAACTATGACATTTTTGGTTTAAAATGTATATTTGTTTTTGAAAATTCAACTATGTTATTGAAAATTCAACTATTTAGTGAAAAATAAACTAGTTGGTAGAAAATTAAATTTTTTGTTGAAAATTTATAGAGTCGGGTGGAAAATTATACTGTTTTGTGGTAAATTCATATATGTCGTTGACAATTCGTTCTCTTGGATTAAAAATTCATGCATTCATACATGTAATAAGAAATATTAAATCTTTTATTGAAAATACATCTTTTTTGTTTGAGAATTAAACTATACGTGGTTGAAAATTCAATTATTTTTTTGAAAATTTAATTATTTTAATTATTTTGAATTAAAAATGTAACTTATTTTTTGTTTGAAAATTTTTTACTTTTTTTTTTTAATTCTACTAATATGTAATTTCATTTATTATTTTTTTCTTGAAAATTCGAGTGTTTGATTTTGGGTGGTTTTGTTGAAAATTCGTATTATTTTGTGTAAAATTTATCTTCTTATTTAAATATTCAACTTTTTACTGTCGATTTAACTATTTTGTGAAAAAATTAGTCTTTTTTGGTTTAATGAAAGTGGTAGAATATTCTTTTTTTTGTTGTTGAAAATTAATTTGTTGAACTAAAAATGTAACTATTTCATTTTTGTTTTGAAAATAATTTTTTGTTTTTGAAAATCCAACTATTTTGGTAGGAAATTCAACTGTTTCGTAAAAAATTAACTAGTTAGTAGAAAATTAATTTTTTTTATTGAAAATTCATAGTGTCGGGTGAAAAATTATACTGCTTTGTGGAAAATTAATATATTTTGTTAAAAATTCGTTTTCTTTTTAGTGGAATTCAACCAGTTAATGATTCGTTTTCTTTTGTTGAAAATTAATTTTTTAAACTGAAAATGTTACTATTCCATTTTTGTTTGTGGAAAATTGATAAATTTTGTTGAAAATTCGTTTTCTTTTTAGTGGAATTTAACCAGTTTATGATTTGTCTTCTTTTGTTGGAAATTAATTTTTTAAACTAAAAATGCTTCTATTCCATTTTTGTTTGAAAATGTATTTAGTTTTTAGAAAATTCAACTATTTTGTTAGAAAATTCAACTATTCGTTTTTGGGTGGAAAATTTAATTGTTTTGTGGAAAATTGATATATTTCGTTAAAAATTCGTTTTCTTTTTAGTGGAATTCATTCAGTTTACGATTTATCTTCTTTTGCTGGAAATTAATTTTTTAAACTGAAAATGTTACTATTCCACTTTTGTTTGAAAATGTATTTATTTTTTAGAAAATTCAACTATTTTGGTAGAAAATTCAACTATTCGTTTTTGGGTGGAAAATTAAATTGTTATTAATTTAAATTCATAAATTTCGTTAAAAATTCTTTTTTCTTTTTAGTGGAATTCAACCAGTTTATTATTCGTTTTCTTTTGTTAAAAATTGATTTGTTAAACTGAAAATGTTACTATTCCATTTTTGTTTGAAAATGTATTTATTTTTTATAAAATCCAACTATTTCGGTCAAAAATTTAACTATTTTGTTAGAAAATTCAACTATTTGTTTTTAGGTGGAAAATTACTATTTTAGATTAAATTACTATTTTGTTAGACAATTTAACTATTTGTTTTTGGGTGTAAAATTAAATTGTTTTGTGGAAAATTCATATATCTTATTGAAAATCCGTTTTTTTTTAGTGGAATTCAACCAGTTTATGATTCGTTTTCTTTTGCTGAAAATGAATTTTTTAAACTGAAAATGTTACTATTCCATTTTTGTTTGAAAATGTATTTATTTTTTTAGAAAATTCAACTATTTTTTTAGAAAATTCAACTATTTGTTTTTGTGTAGAAAATTAAATTTTTTTGTCGAAAATTTATATATTTTGTTGAAAACTTATACATTTTGTTGAAAATTCGTCTTCTCTTTAGTTGAATTCAACCAGTTTATGATTCGTTTTTTTTTGTTAAAAATAAATTTTTTAAATTGAAAATGTAACTGTTTCATTTTTGGCTAAAAACTGATATTTTTTAGTTGAAAATTCAACTATTTTGTTGAGTTATCTTCTTTGGTCGAAAATTTAACTGTTTTGTTGGAAATTCATCCCTTAGGATTGAAAATTCATACATTCACCCTCTAAAATCTGGTCCCAATTTTCCTCTAATCATTTGTAATAATTTTGCAGAAATTGGTGCGAGGTGCTTCTGTTTCTGGAAATTTGGACGCACCAGAAGGAGGATTTGATGCAATAATGCAAGCAATAGTTTGCACAAAACAAATTGGTTGGCGTGATAAAGCTCGTAGGCTTCTCGTATTTTCAACAGATGCCAGTTTCCACTTTGCTGGTGATGGAAAACTTGGTGGAATTGTAAAACCCAACGATGGATTGTGTCATTTAGATCGTTATTCTGGAATGTACACTCATTCGTCAGTTCAAGATTATCCAAGCATTTTTCAAATCAACCAAAAGGTCCAGCAAAATGCCATCAACATCATTTGGGCAGTTACGAGAAGGGAAATGAGTACTTACTCGAGTCTCTGTTCCCTCATCCAAGGATCTTCGGCTGGAGTTTTATCAAATGATTCCAGTAATATTGTTGAATTAATTAAGGAGCAGTACAATCAGATTCGAAGTACAGTAGAAATAAAAGATACGGCGAATAGTGCTGCCATCAAAGTTAAATATTGGTCCAAATGCCTTGACAAAAATGGGCAACTCGTCGAAACGAATAAATGCGATAAATTGCAGAAAGGTAATAAAGTGGAATTTGTTGCTGAAATTACTGCCACTCACTGTCCTGCCAATAAATCGGAATGGAATCAAAAATTGACGATCTACCCTGTGAGTATATGTAGGATTGTTGGGGAGACCATCCTATAGGAGATAATCATTTTTTCTTGGCTCAAAATTCATCTGTTTCGTTGAAAATTTTAATATTTTGTTGCAAATTTATCTGTTTTGTTGAAACTTTGTCTTTTTTTGGTTAAAAATTTAACTAATTAGTTAAAAATTCATTTTTTCCAGTTAAAGATTCATTATTTTAGATGTTAATTAATTTGTTTGCTTAAAGAGTAAACTATTTTGTTAAAAATTCGTTTTTTTGCTGTTGAAAATTAATTTTCTCAACTGAAAATTTAACTATTTCATCTTTGATTTAAAATTTATCTTCCTTATTCAAAAATTTTCCTCTTCGATTGAAAATTAGTTTTTTTTTATTAAGAATTAATTTTTTTAACTTAAAATTTTTTTAGCCTTTTTTTTGATAAAAATTTATATTTTTATAAAAATTCAATTTTTTTTATTGAAAATTCATCTATTTTGTTAGAAATTTTATATTTTAGTCAAAAATTAATTTCTTTGCATACTGATTGAACTATGTTGTTGAAAAATTCGTTTTTTTATTGCAAATGAATTTTACTAACTAAAAACTTAACTATTCCATGTTTAATTTAACGTTTGTCTTCTTTACTTGGAAATTAATCTCTTTGATTAAAAATTAGTTTTTTTTTTAAATAAAAATTAATATTTTGAGATGAAAATTTAACTATTCCATTTTTCGTCGAAAATGTATCTTTTTCATAGAAACTTATCCTCTTAGTTAAAAATTCATTTGTTTCATTAAAAATTTAACTGTTTTGGTAAAAATTTGTATATTTTTGGTAAAAAATTATTTTTTTAATGAAAATTAATTTTTTGAACTGAAAATTTAATTATTTTATTATGTAGTTTAACATTTATCTTCTTTACTTCAAAATTCGTCTCTTTGATTAAAAATTTGTTTGTTTTATTCAAAATTTATTTTTTAACTGAAAATTTTATTATCCCATTTTTTGTTGAAAATTGTTCATTGTTATAAAAATTTAATCTTTTTGGTTCAAAATTTATCTGCTTTTTGAACATTTAACTGTTTTTGTTGAAAATTCATCTATTTTGTTGTAAAAAAATCAGCAACAAAATATTTATTTGAAGAATAAAAAAATACAAAATTAAAATAAATTAATTTTTGAAAACTGTTAAAAATTAAAAATGTTAATTTAATTTTAATTAATTAATTAAAATTTAAAATTTCATTCACTTTTTGTTAAAATTTAATTTTTTTGTTTAAAATAAATTTTTTTAACTGAAAATTTAACTATACCATCTTTGATTTTATATTTATCTTTTTTATTTAAAAGTTCACTGCTTTGATTGGAAATTATTTTTTGTATTAAAAAATCATTTTTTCAACTAAAAATTTAATTATTCCATTTTTTGTTAAAATTTGATATTTTTATAGAAATTTAATCTTTCTGATTGCAAATTCATTTGTTTAGTTGACATTTTTTTTTATGAAGAACTCATTTTTATTTTTGTTTGTTTTTGGTGAAAAATGTAACTACTGGATTAAAAATACATGTTTTTGATTCAAGATTTATTATTTAAAGTCAAAAATTATTTTTTTTTGCATAAAGATTGAATTATGTTGTTGAAAAATTCGTTTTTAAAAAATTAAAAATGAATTTTTTTAACTAAAAATTTTACTATTCCATTTTTTGTCTAAAATTAGTCTTTATTATACAAATTCAATCTTTTTGTTTAAAAATTAATCTGTTTCGTTGAAAATTTAACTGTTTTGTTGAAAATTTATCTATTTTGTTGAATTTTTTTTTGAAAAAATCAACTATCAGGTGAAAAATTAATTTTTTTGGTTGAAGATTCATTATTTATTTAAAAATTAATTTCTTCGCATAAAGATTTAATTATTTTGTTAAAAAGAATTTTTTTAGCTGAAAATTTGATTATTTCATTTTTCATTAAAAATTTTTTTTTTTGATAGAAAGGTTACCTTTTTGGTCAAAACTTCATAGGTTTTGTTGAAAATTGAACTGTTTTGTGTAAATTTGGCCTTTTTTGGTGAAAAATTCAACTAATAGGTTAAAAATTAATTTTTTTGATTAAAGATTCATTATTTTAGTTACAAATTAATTTCTTTGCATGAGGATTTAATTGTTTTGTTGTAAATGAATTTTTTTAACTGAAAATTTAACTATTCTATGTTTGATTTAACATTCATCCTCTTCACTTGGAATTGCATTTCTTTGATTGAAAATTTGTTTATTTTTATTTTTAAAAAATTTTTCTAACTGGAAAATTAAGTATTTCATTTTTTGTTGGAAATTGTTCTTTTTTACCAAAATTTAATCTTGTTGGTTAAAAATATTATCTATTTCGTTGAAAGTTTTTTCGTAAAAAATAAAAAAATTGAATAATAATAAAAATAATAATAAAGTAAATTAATTTTTAAAAAATATTCTTAAAATAAAAAAATTAATTTTTTGAACTAAAAATTTAATTATTTCATTTTTTGTTGAAAATTGATACTTTTTAATAGAAATTTAATCTCCTTGGCTGAAAATTCATACGTTTCGTTAAAAATTTAACTATTTTATCAAAAATTTGTTATGTTTTGTTTTAAAAAATTCAGCTTTAGGTTAAAAATGATTTTTTTTGTGAAGATTTATTATTTTAGTTAAATATTAATTTCTTTGCTTAAAGATTCAACTATTTTGTTGAAAATTTGTTTTTCTTTGTTGAAAATGAATTTTTTTAGCTGAAAATTTAACTATTCCACATTAATATTCATATTCTTATTTTCATTTTTACTTGAAAATTCATTTCTTTGAGTGAAAATTACTTTTTTTTTTATTAAAAATTAACTTTTTGTGACTGAAAATTTAATTATTTCATTTTTTGTTGATGATTGATTTTTTTTAAAGAAATTTAATCTTCTTGGTTAGAAATTCATCTGTTTCCTTGAAAATTTAACTATTTTGTTGATAATTCATCTATTTTGTTAAAAATTGTTTTTTTTTGTAAAAAATTTAACTATTAGGTTAAAAATTCATTTTTTTGGTGGAAGATTCTTTATCTTAGTCAAAAATTAATTTCTTTACATAAAGATTTAACTATTTTATTAAAAATTCGTTTTTTTGTTGCTAAAAATGAATCTTTTTAATTTAAAATTGAACTATTTCATGTTTGATTTAACTTTGATCTACCTCACTTAAAAATGCATCTCTTTGATTGAAAATAAGTTTTTTAAAATTAAAAATTAATTATTTTTTAAGTGAAAATTTAATTATTAAATTTTTTGTTAAAAATGAATCTTTTTTCATAGAAATTTAATTTTCTTGCTTCAAAATTCATATTTTTCGTTAAATATTAAACTATTTTGTTGAAAATTAAACTATTTTGTTAAAAATTCATCTATTTTGTTAAAAAATTTGTTATTGTTTTTTTAGGTAAAAATATTCACTATTGGGTGAAAAGTTCATTTTTTTGTTGAACATTCATTATTTTAGTTAAAAATTAATTTTTTTGCTTAAAGATCAGACTATTTTGTTGAATTTTTTGTTGAAAATGAATTTTTTTAACTGAAAATTTAATTATTCTATTTTTTGTTGAAAATATATTTTTTTTAATCGAAATTTAATCTTCTTGATTTAAAATTCATCTGTTTGGTTGAAAATTTAACTGTTTTGTTGAAAATTCATATATTTAAAATATGTTTTTTTTTTAAATAAATTTTTTAGCTAAAAATTTAATTATTCTATTGTTGTTGAATTTTTTTTTATAGAAAGTTAATCTTTTAGGTCAAAACGTCATAGGTTTTGTTAAAAATTTTTTTTTTTTTCTTGTAAAAAATTCAACTAATGGGTTAAAAGTTAATTTTTTTGGTTGAAGATTCATTATTCTAGTTTAAAATTAATTTCTTTGCATGACGATTCAACTGTTTTGTTAAAAATGAATTTTTTTAACTAAAAAATGAACTATTTTATGTTTCATTTAACATTTATCCTCTTCGCTTCAAATTGTATTTCTTTGATTGAAAATTAGTTGTTATTATTTTTAAAAAAAATTTAAACTGAAAATTAAATTATTCCATTTTTTGTTGAAATTTTATCTTATTTGATAGAAATTTTATTTTCTAGGTTGAAAATTCATCTGTTTTGTTGAAAATCGAACTATGTTGTTAAAAATTCATCTATTTTGTTGAAAAATTGTGTTTTTTGGTAAAAAATTTAATTTATTGTTCAAAAATTCATTTTTTTAAAGATTTATTATTTTATTTAAAAATGAATTTGTTTACTTCAAGATTTAACTGTTTTCTTGGAAATTCTTTCTTTATCAAAAATAAATTTTTTTAAAGTGAAAATTTGATCATTACATTTTTTGTTAAAAATTGATCCTTTTTAATAGAAATGTAATATTCTTTATTGAAAATTCATCTTCTTGAAAATTTAACTATTTTGTTTAAAGCTTGTTGCTTTTTTTTTGTAAAAAATTTAATAAGTTAAAAATTTATTTTTTTGGTTGAAGATGCATTATTTTAATTGAAAATTCATTAGTTTAGTTAAAAATTCATTTTCTTGCTTAAAGATTTAACTATTGTTTGAAAATTCGTTTTTTGTTGTTGTTAAAAATGAATTTTTTTACTAGAAATTCAACTATTCCATGTAAGGTTTAACATTTATCTTCCTCAGTTAGAAATTCAGCTATTTGGTTGAAAATTTCTGTATTTTATTTATACTTTGTCTTTTTTGGTTGAAAATTAATCTCCTGGGAGACTAAGTTACATTTTATGTTAAAAACCCATTTCTTTGATTAAAAATTTAAATATCAGGTTTAAAATTCCTTTAAAAAATTAAAATTTCGTTTTAAATTCATGTATTTTGTTCAAACTAGTCTTTTTTTTAGGAAATTAATCTTTCTGATTGAAAAATCATCTGTTCGATTGAAAATTAATTTTTTTATTGGCAATTAATTTTTAACTAAAAATTTAACTATTCCATTTTTTTTAAATTCATCTTTTTTGATAGAATTTTAATCTTTTTGGTCAGAAATTTATCTTTTTCGTTGAATTTTCTTATTTTTTAATAGGAAATTCAACATTCTCAACTAAAACTAACTATTTCACATTTAATTTTATAATGATCTTAATTTGCTTGAAAATGTATCAAATTTGTTAATGATTTTTTTTAATTAAATTTTTTAACAAAAATATAATCCTATTTTCCTGAAAATTCATCTACTTCATAAAAAATTCCTGTATTTTGTTGAAAATTTGTCTTTTGTGGTGGAATATTAATCTTCTTTGTAACTTATTCATCTTTTTGTTAAAAATTCTTTTTATTGGATAAAAATTTAATTATTAGGTTAAAATTCATTTAGAAATTGAAAACTTGGTTGAAAATTCATGTCTTTTGTCCAAAATGAATCTTTTTGGTTGAAAATTAATTTCAATTATCCAAAATTACTTTTTAATATTGAAACTTGATTTTTTTCAACTGAAAATTTAACGATTTCCTTTTTTTCGAAAATTGATATTTTCTAATAGATAATTAATCTTTTTGGTTAAAAATTCATCTCTTTGGTTAAAAATGTATCAATTTTGTTGGAAATTCATCCATTATGTTGAAAATTTGTCTTTGTTAGGTAGAAAATTCATCTTTTGGGTTGAAAATTTAACTATTGGGTTAAAAATTAATTTTTTTTGGTTGAAGATGAATTATTTTGGTTAGAAATTAATTTTTTGTTTAACAATTTAACTACTTTGTTGAAAATGTTTATTTTGTTCATAAGGAATTTTGTGACTGAACATATAGCTATTTAATTTTTGTTAGAAAAATTAACCTTTTCAGTTTTGTTGAAAATTGGATTGCGATTTTTTTCTTTCTCAAAAAAAAAAAATTTTTCCTGGTTAAAAATCTAAATAAATGGTTAAAAATTCATCTATTTTTTTTTGAAAATGCAATATTTTAATTTTTTATTATGGAATATGGAAACGTTTTAAATTTAATTTAATATAGTATCCATATTAATTTTATTTCCCTATTTTTTTCCCTTCTTTAATCATCTTTTTTTATCCCCTTAAATCTTTTACGTTTGGAAAAACGGTCCCTATTCTAATTTCTTGTTTTACAATAAACAAATAAATAAATAATCTTGTAATTTTCAGGTGGGTATTAACGAATCTTTAGTAGTTAATTTGGAAATGATTTGCGACTGTGGCTGTGAACAACCAGAGCACCCCAGTTATGAAGTGGATTCGGATAAATGCGGCAACAGTGGAATATACAAATGTGGAATTTGTGAATGTTATCCTGGATTTTTCGGGAAAAAA
>JAUELO010000179.1:3717269-3730028 GCA_032357855.1 Amphibolips quercusostensackenii | reverse complement strand
TATCGGATATGAGAATAGGATCGTATAAGATATAATTGGATCGAATATGATAGGATTTAATAGAATTGGGTCGGATATGATATGATAATAATGAATTAGATCTGATAGGATCGTATGGGTTACGGAAGGATATTTTCGGATAGGGTCAGATAGGATAGTTTAAGATTGGATAGAATCGGATATGATAAGATTAGATCGGACATAAGAAGATAGACTCGTATAGGATATAATTGGATCGTATATGATAGAATTAAATAGAATTGTATCTTATATGATAGGATAAGAATGAATTGAATCGGATTGGATCCGATGGGTTAGGGCAGGATATAATAGAAACAGATCAGATAAGATATTTTGGGATCGCATAGGATCGGATATGATATTATTAGATCGGATCTAAGAGGATAGGATCTTATAGGATATAATTGGATCCGATATGTTAGGATTGAATAGAATTGGACCGGATATGTTATGATAAGAATGAATTGGATCTGATAGGATCGGATTGGTTAGGGCAGGATATTTCAGAACCGGATCAGATAGGATAGTTTGGGGTTGGATAGAATCGGGTATGATATGATTATATCGTATATAAGAGGATAGGATCGTATAGGATATGATTAGATTAGATTTGATAGGATCGGTTGGGTTAGGACAGGATATGATAGAATTGGATCAGATAGGATAGCTTTGGAATGAATGTATGATTAGATCGGATCTAAGAAGATAGGATCGTATATGACATAATTGTATCGGATATAACAGGATTGGATAAGATCGGATATGATATGATTAGATCGGGTATAAAAGGATAGTGTCGTATAGGATATAATTGGATTGGATATGATAGGATTGAATAGAATTGGCTCGGATATGACAGGATAAGAATGAATTGGATCTAATAGGATCGGATGGGTGAGGACAGGATATAATAGAATCGGATCAAATAGGATAGTTTAGGATCAGATTGGATTGGATATGATACGATTAGATCGGAAATAAGAGGATAAGGTCGTATAGGCTATAATTGGATCGGATATGATACGATGAGAAAGAATTGGATCTGATGGGTTTAGACGGGATATGATAGAATCGGATCAGACAGAATAGTTTGAGGTCGGATATAAGAGGATAGGATCCTATACGATATAATTGGATCATATATGATAGCATTGAATAGAACTGGATCGAATATGATAGGATAAAAATTAATTGGATCTGATAGGATCGGCAGGGTTAAGATAGGATATAATAGAACCGGATCAGATAGGATATTTTGGGATCGCATAGGATCGGATATGATATTATTAGATCGGGTCTAGGAGGATAGTATATTATAGGATATAATTGGATCGGATATGATAGGACTGAATAGAATTGGATCGGATATGATAGGATAAGAATGAATTGAATCGGATGTGGTAGGATAGGGCAGAATAGGTTAGGATATGATAGGATAGAATAAGATCGGCTATGAGTGAATGAACTAATTTTTTTTTATTTTTCAGCATATAACTGGTCCTTTCTGTGAATGCGATAATTTCTCTTGTGATCGCCGAGATAATAAAATCTGCTCTGATCATGGAGAATGTAACTGTGGAAAATGTACGTGTTCACCAGACTGGGAGGGTCCAGCCTGCGAATGTCCAAAATCAACTGAAAAATGTACACAGCCCGGAACCAAGATCCCATGTTCAGGACATGTAAGTCAAAAACTTTATCATTATGAAAATAATGGTGTCGTTTTTTGAGATCAAATAGTGGAGGTCTATTCAAAGATAAATATTTCAATTTTCATTTAAAAGTATTATTTTTTAAACTATAAATTAGCAAAATAGATATTTATTTTTCACAGGCTTCAGAGTCTTTCCCATTTTTTTTTTCATTTTTCTACTTAAATGTGAACTGAATTAATGAAAACCAACGTATAAAAATCCAACTATTTTTAGTTAAAAGTTTTGTTGAAAGTTGTTGAAAAGTCTACTCTAAAATTTTGGGTTGAGATTTTATATTTGTTGGTTGAAACGTTTATTATTTTTTTTTTAATTCAACAGTTTTGTTAAAAATGCATCCTGTTTTAACAGTTTTTTATTTGAAATAAAAATATTAGTCGGTTGAAATATCAACTATCGCATTTTTGTTTAGAATTCATCTTTTTTAGCTAAAATTTTTTTTGTTCAAAATTTATTTTTTATCTAAAAATTTAACTATTTCAGTTGAAACTTAATTTCTTTGGGTGGGAATTAAAATGTTTTGTAGAAAATTTGTTTCGATTTTTTTGCTTACAAATTCAATAATTATTTTTATCTGAATTATCTGTTTTTTATTTCAAATAAAAATTTTTTTTGTTTAAATATCATCTATTACATTTTTTGTTTAAAATTCATCTTTTTTGGTTGAAAATTCAAGTATTTTGTTCAAAAAAAATTATTTGATAATTCAGTTATTAAATTTAAAATTCATCATTTTAGTTAAAAATTATTTCTTTGTTTGAACATTTAAATTCTTTGTAGAAAATTCGTTTTTTTTTTTTAGCATAAAAATTCATTAATCTGATTGAAATATTTTTTCTCTCTCGAATGAAAAATCTTTTTTTCGTCCAAAATTTGTTACCTGAAAATTCAACTATTCTAGTCGAAGATCCACCATTTTTGTTCAAAATTCATATCTTCGGATAAAAATTTAAAAATATTGTGTTTCAAAATTAGTTTTTTTGTTGAAAATTAATTTTTGTAATTTTAAATATAAATGTTTTGCTTTTGGTTGGAACTTTGACTGTATTTTTGAAAACTAATATCTCCAAATCAAAATTTAACTTATCCATTTTTGGCTTACAATTCATATTTTTCATTTAAAAATTCAATTACTTGTTTCAAAATTGATCTTTTTTTAATTGACAAAGCAACTATTGAGTTAAAAATTCATATATTTTGTAAAAAATTCATCTTTTTAGGTAGAAAAAATCGTTTTGGTTGAAAATTTAACTGCTTGGTTGAAAGCTGAACATCTTTGTTAGAAAATCCTTTTATTGGTTAAAGATTGAAAATTCTTTTTTGGTTAAATTCAGCTTCTTTGAAATTTAAAATTTGTTTGATTTAAATTTTAACTATTCCATTTTTGGTGGAAAATTGACAGTTTTTAGTTAAAGGATCAACTATTTGGCTGAAAATACACCTGTTTTGTTAAAAATAAATATTTTTTGCCAGAAAATGAATTTTTTTGTATGAAAATTGAACTATTTTGATGAAAATTCATCTATTTTGTTGAAAATGTAATATTTTGACCTGCGAAGCCCGTTATCGATACAGTTGAAAAAAAATTTTTTTGGCTTCTTCTTGTAAGTGAGAAGGTCCACATACAAAAGATGTGTAGTTCGAAATTTAAAGCATTTTAGGCCCTGAAATAATGAATTTTTATATGCAGTTTTTTTCATCCGACCAACGCTCTGAAACTTATTTTTCTTGTACGATAAGCCAACTTTTATTGCCATTTTTCAACTTTCAGGGGACGTGCGAATGTGGACAATGTGTATGTCGCGAAGAACATGGTATTAAATATACAGGATCATATTGTCAAAAATGCCCGGATTGCCCTAAACAATGCGAAAAATTGACACCCTGTGTTATGTGCCAAATCCACAAATTCGAAAATATCACAGAAGAACAATGTGCAGCCAACTGTACAGAAATTCCAGTTGAACGTGTTGAAACAATCGACAAAACTTCATTTCTGGAAGATGAAGTTATTTGTCACTACAAAGACGATAATGATTGTACCTTCACTTTCGTTTACTTTTACAACGAAACGAAACTGGTGGTTCAAGCTCAAGAAAGACCCGAATGTCCACCCGAAATTTATTTACTGGGTGTAATTTTGGCTGTTGTCGCAGGTGTTGTACTAACAGGTGTTGCAGCTTTGGTAGCGTGGAAAACATTTGCAACTATTAAAGATAAGCAGGAATGTGCCCGTTTCGAGAAGGAGAGAATGATGGCTAAGTGGGATGCGGTAATCAGGAAACATTATATTATTGCCATTCTGATATTTATTTTGGGATTCAACCTCAACCTTACCGTTTTTCATATTCACTCTTTCATTCTATCTCATGCGTTTCTCTAACCCTCTCCAATTCTTTCATCTACTCACCAAATTCATCCTCCCCTAAAATCTTTACCACATTCTCTTGACAGCTTCCTTTACTTTAATTTCCTCTTCTACATCCTTCTCATACATCCAATGTTTCCTCTTTCTATTAACAAATTTTACACTTTCTGTTCTCCCTTTCCATACATATCCCTTCTTTGACCTTTCTCCCAATTTGAATCTTCCCATTCTTGACCAACTTCATGTCGCATTCTTGTCCAACTTCATGTCGTTAATTCTATTGCCCTCCCTCTCGCTTCTCATACCTCCTTCTCGTCTCTTCTACCTCCTTCAAACACTTTTTTGCTAACTCCTTTTCCTTCACCTCCCTTAGCTTTCCCTTAAACTTCATGCCATCTTTTCCAGTATAGTGCTTAACTTATTCTATTGCACTTCTTCTTTCACCTCACATCCCGGCGTTAATCTCCATATTCCGTAGTCCATACCACAGTCCATTTTTTCTTTTTTCTCCTTGTATGCCGCCAACGTTTATATTTTTTCTTTTCCCATTCTAACTCCTTCCCATGAGATATGATATATATATATATAATATGATATATTAAATAAAAGTGGGCTCAGAGGACAACCTTGTCTCACTCCTTTCAACAACCGGAAACTGTTTCCTACTTGCTTTTTTTCCTCATCTTCTATCTGACCTTTTCAATCATGACACGACCCCTTCTTTCCATATTTTCCTGATTTTCTTTTCTACTCCTCCTAGCAAAATTCATAAAATATTTTTTTCCATTTTACCATCTCATTATTCTTATATACTCTTTTCCTTCTTTTTCTCTCTCTCTCTCTCCCACTTCTGGCTACCTTCCAAAAATCTTCTTCCGACCTTGTTTTCTCCACCTTTCATATAAACCTTTCATTCTCCTTTTTTTTTATCGCACATCTCAGTATACTCCTTTTTCTCCAATATTCTTCTCCACTACTTTTTCCTTTTCTTCATTTTCTTAATTCCTTTCTCACCTTGTTTTTCTCTTTACATTCCTTATACCATCCACTTCTACACCGTCCTTTATTAACTTATTTTTTTGCCTGTACCCTCTTATACTCTTTTTATTTATCCTGTCATTTTTTTTATCTTCCGTTTACAGTTCCCCTTTCCCATTTGGACATTATTTACCTTTTCTTTAAATTTTTCTTTTCCTCCTATTGGCCCACTTCCACTTCATGTTTTGTTTTACCTTCATCTGCTTTTTATCCTTATTATTATTACTATTTTCTCACTCTAATGTCACTATTATTGGAATGTTATCCGAATTCATGGAATCCCTTACCTCTAGTTTCTTGACCTTCTCTTTTAGCACGTCGTCCACTATCATTTAACCATTTAACCATTTCTTTTTCTTCTCCTGAGCGTGTATATTTCCCAACCTCATACCCATATATAATGCCGTTTAAGATAACCATTCCATCTCCTTTAAGCTCTTTCCAAACTCCTTTCCCTTTTATCTCAGTATCTTGTCTTTGCATTTTCTTCCTCGATCTACTCATTCCCTTTCTCCTTTATTTCCGGTTCTCGCATTCAAATCTCTTTATATTATATCTTTATTTTCTTTGATCAGTTCTCTTATCTCCTCTGATTTCTCTTCCATATCTCCTTCATATCTCCTGTATAGATCCCCACTACCTTTCACGTCTAACCTCACATATGTACGTCTTCTATTATTAGTCCTTCTTTTTCTTCTTTTATCCTTACCTATCCTTCCTTCCTTACTCCCATCACCATTACTCCAATTGCCCTGCCTTTTCTATTTTTTCTCTTTGTTTTTAAACCTGCCGTCTGTAGCCTCTTGGTAACCTTCCCCTTACTCTTTCCCATTCCTTTTCATCTAGACACATCTTCTTAATAACCACCACCTCCCATTTTCCAATTTTCTGATAAATGCTCTATCCTTTCTTTCCAAGACTGATACATTGCAGTAGCATATCGAGAAGTAAAAAAGTTCATTTCTCGTCTCCTTTTGCTTCCTACTATTTCTTATTTTCCTCTCTTTCGTTGTACCTCATTTTTTCCTAACTCTTTTCTCTCTTCGTTCCAATCTCACCATATACCTTTTAGCTGTATTCTCCCATACTTAAGCCACGTTCTTTTCTTTTTTTCTTTCTCATTCCGCTCTTTTCCTCCACTTATACTTATTTCTTTCTTACGATATAAAATCCTTTCTTTCTTGTGAACTTTCATCTTTTTCTAACTTTCTATTTTTCTATCCTTCTCTTTATTTTTGTCAGCCTTTTCTTATCCTCATTCCTACCCTCCCTACTTTCTACTCTACCCACCTTCAAAATCCCAGTTTGGACTTTCTATTTTCTTTATCATACTTTCTAACTCTTCTATACCTTTTTACCGGGCTCTTCCTGCTTTTTTAGTCTTTGTTTTGAATTTAACATCATTTTTTAAAATTTTCCCTGATTTCTTCCTATGTCTTCAACTCTTTTCTGAGTTCGGCCATTTCCTTCCTAGGTTTTTTTTTATTTCCTCTCCCCTTTCCTCCTACCTTTGTTCCTTCATCTGTATTACTACCAGTAGACAAAGTGAAGGAAATGATGGTAGGGAAGTGATGAAACGTGATGGGAGGGAAATTAGGGAAAGTGATGGGTAATGAGGAGTGGGAAAGTGATGGGGAATGAGAGGTAGGAAAGTGATAGGAAAGTTAGGGAATGAGGGGAGGGGAATTACGAAAAGTGATATGAAGTGAGGGGGGAGGAAGGAAAAGTGATGGGAAATGAGAGAAAGGAAAGTGAGGAAAAATTATGAGAGGGGAAGTGAGAGGAAATTATGGGACGGAAAGTAGGACAAAATGAGGGAAGGGAATTTAAGGAAAGTGTCATGAGGGGAAGTAAGAGTTGTTGGGAAAGGGGAGTGTTAGTTAGGGAAATGAGGATAGGGGGTAATTAGAGGAGAAAGAAGTGATGGAAAATGAGGGTGGGAAAGTAGAAAAAGTGAGGGAAATGTTGAGAAGGAAATTAGGAAAAGTGATGAGTAATAAGGGGTAGGCAAGTAGGTTAAGTGAGAGGAGGGAAACAGGAAAATGAGAGGTAGCGTAGTGGGAGGTAATCATAAGGGAATAGAATGGGAAATGAGGGTAGGGTAGTAGGGAAAGTGAGGGAAATCATGGGAGGGAAATTAGGAAAACTGATGGAAAATAAGATTTGAAAAAGTAGAAGAAGTGGGGGAAATGAGGGGAAAGAAAATTATGGGAGGAAAAGTGATGAGTAGTGAGGGGTCGAGAATTAGGGGAAGCAAGGGAAAGTGATGAGAAATGAGCGGAAAGCAAATGAGGGAAAATTATAAGAGGGGGAGGGAGAAAAATTATTTAAGGGAAATTAAGGCGAAGTGTGGTGAGGGGAAGTAAGGGAAGTGTGATGAGGGGAAGTAAGGGAAGTGTGGTGAGGGAAGTGAGTTTAAGGGTTACGTGGTTTAGTAAGGAAGGGGAAGTGAGGGCTGTGGAAGAGGAGTGTCAGTTAGGGAAGTGAGGAGAGGGGTAATTAGAGGTGGAAAGAGTGATGGAAAATGGGTTTTGAGAAGTAGAGGAGGTAAGAGAAATGATGAGAGGGAAATTAGGGAAAGTGATGCATAATAAGGGGCGGGCGAGTAGGAGAAGTGAGGGGAGGGAAACAGAAAAATAAGGGGTGGACAGTGAGAGCAAATTATGGGGGCAATGATGGAAAATAAGGGTGTGGTAGTAGGGGAAGTGAGGGAAATGATGGAGGGAAATGAAGGAAAGTAATAAAAAATAAGGGTTGGGGAAGTAAGGGAAGTGAAGAGAGGTCAAATAGGGGTAGTGAGGGAAATTAGGGGAGGGAAAGTGATGGGGCATGAGGGGTGGGGAATCAGGGAAAGTGAGGGAAATCAGGGTAGGGGAATTAGGTAAAGTGATGTGAAATGAGGGGCCGGGATGTAGGGGAAGTATGGGAAATGAGGAGCAAAAAAGTGATGGAAAATGAGGAAAATGCAAATGAGGAAAAATTATAAGAGATGAAGTGAGAAGAAATTATGAGAAAGAAGGTAAGTGAAAATGAGGAGAGGGGTAGTAAGGAAATTATAATGAGGGGAAGTAAGGGAAGTGAGGTGAGAAGTAACTCAGTTCATTAGGGGAGGGGAAGTGTGGGCTGGAGAAAACGAGTGTTAGTTAGGGATGTGAGGAGAGGGGCAATTAAAGAAGAAAAAAGTGATGGAAATCGAGATAAAAAAGTAGGGGAAATAAGGGAAATAGTGGAAGGAAAATTAGGGAAAGCGATAGGTAATGAGTGGCGGGAAAGTAATGGGGAAATTAGGGAAGTGTGGGGAATGAGGAGAGGGAAAGTGAGGGGAAATGAGGGAAAGGAAAGTGAGAGAAAATTATGAGAGAGGAAGTAAGAGGAAATTATGAGAGAGAAGGTAAGTGGAGTGTGGGGGGAGGAAGGGAAAGCGAGGGGAAATAAGGGAAAGGCAAGTGAGGGAAAATCATGGGAGGGAAAGTGAGAGAAAATTATGTGAGGAAAAATAAGGAGAAATGATGGGAGGGGTAGTAAGGGAAGTGAGGTGATTAAAAGTAGAGGAGGTATGGTGAGGGGTAACGCGGTTGAGTAGGAGAGGGGAGGTGTGGCTGAGGAAAAGGAGTATTAGTTGGGGAAGTAAGGAGAGGGGTAATTAAAGGAGGAAGAAGTGATGAAAAATGAGAGTGGAGAAGTAGGGGAAATGATAGGAGGGGAATTAGGGAAAGTTATGGGTCAAAAGGGTGGGAAAGTGATGGCGAATAAGGGGTGGCAAAGTGATGGGAAAGTTAGGGAAATGCGGGGAGGGAAATCACGGAAAATGATGTAAAGTGAGGGATTGGGAGGAAGGGAAAGTGAGGGAAATGTTTAGAGGGGAAGTGAGGGAAAATGAGGAAAAGGAAAGTGAGGGAAAATTATGGAGGGTAGGTGAAAGGAAATTATGGGAGGAAAAATAAGGGAAAATAAGGGGATGGGTAGTAAGGAAAGTGAAGTTTGGGAAAGTAGGAGAAGTGTGGTGAAGGGTAACGCGGTTGAGTTGGGGAAGGGAAATGAGGATTTGGGATGTAGAGTGTTAGTTGGGGAAGTGAAGAAAGGATTAATTAGAGGAGGAAGAAGTTTGGAAAGCAAGGGTTAAAGTGTGGGGAGGGGAAGAATTAGAATGTAGGGTGAGTAGGGGGGGGGGGATTAAGGGATGGTTCCTACTTAAATTGATTTTTTAATATTAATAAGAATTTTTTTTAATAATCCTTTTTTTATTCTAGGGTGAAAATCCGATTTACAAGCAAGCTACATCAACATTCAAAAATCCTACTTACGCAGGAAGATAAACTTCTTACGAAGGAAGTTATTGTTCAAGAAAGTCAAATCCGTTTGATTGTGATGAACGGAAAAATTTAAATAGTGATTGTTAATTTTACAAAATCTTATAGGTAGCAATTAGGGGAATTCGACGTGCTCTGAGAGTTATTTTATTTCTTAAACGATGCAGAATCTTATTAACAATTTTTATTTCTCAGTTAATTTTTAACATAAAGTAACTTTTAATTTAACCGGCTAATATAGAATTTGTAATAATGTATTCAATAATTAGAGCTGACGAACAAGTTTTTTTTATACAAAACGCAGCAGAGACAAAGCCTTCAATTTATTAGTTATTTATTTATTTTTAAATATAAGTTTCCGTGCAATCATAATCTAATGTCTTTAGAAAGCAATAGTGCCATAATACAGACACGTGTAAAAAAGAATGAAGATAATATACGTTTTTAGACTGAATTTAAATATCAATTCTTGTGCTTTTGCAGTCAAAAATTAAGGGAATTTTCTATAAATTTATTTTATGTCAAAGCTTGTAAATATAATATTAATATTTATTTTTTTCATACTTTCTGACAATTGTAACTTAGCATATTATTTTAATTTTTAATGTATAAAAGTGTAATAAAGTAATATTTCGTTTAATTTTGATATTCAAAATTCTATCAGATTTCATACTCTTTCCCCTATTCCCTCAATAAGAAATTCCAAATATTTTTGGTGAACATTTTTTTTGAAAAAAATCTCTTAAGATCTTCCTTGACTTAAAAATGTGTGTGTTTTTTTTAATTCAAGTCTTGCTGAAAATTCATCTTTTTTAAATAAAAAATTGATCTTCTTGGTGAAAAATTTAGCTACCTGGTTAAAAGTTGATTTACTTTGTTAAAAATTCATTTTTTTGATCAAAGATCTTTGGTGAAAAATTGAACTATTTTGTTGAGTTGGCTTTTTTTGTTGACAATTAATTTTTTGAACTGAAAATTTACCTGTGCCACATTTTTATTAAAAATTTATATTTTTTGTATAAGAATTTAATCTTTTTGTTTAAATTTCTTTTTTTTTATGAAAGTTTAACTAGTTTGTTAAAAATCCATTTTATTGGTTGAAAATTCACCTCTGGTTGAAAATTTGACTATTTCTTTCAATTTTTTTTTGTTGACAGTTTTTTAAAATAAAAAATTACTCATTCCACTTTTTGTTGACAACTATTTTCGTTAAAAATTCTTTTTTTTTGAGTTGAAAATTCCGTTATTTTGGTAGAAAGTTAACTTTTTGGTTAAAAATTTATTATTTTTGGCTGATGATTTAACTATGATGTTGAAAATTCGTTTTTTTTTTGGTGAATTTAACTGTTTTTAATTTAAAATACAAATACTTTTTGGTTGAAATACCTACGATTGAATTTTTCTTTGAAAATTTATGTTTTTCATTTGAAAATTTAACTGTTTTGTTTAAAATTAATTTTTTCACCTGAAAATTTAAGTTGAGAATGTAACTAGTTTGGTTGAAAATTCTTTTTTTTTTTGGTGAAAATTAATTAATTTTTTTTATATTATTTTAAATATAAATTATTCATTTTTGATTGAAAATTTATCTTTTTTACTTGAGAGTTCAGTTACTTGGTTACAAATTAACCATTTTAATTTTAAAATTAATCTTTTTGTTTGAAAAATTAACAATTTTGTTGACAATTGTTCTAAATGAAAGTTTATTTATTTCAGTTAAACAATTATAATCTTAGTTTAAAATGCATCTCTTTGGTTGAAAATTAAACCATTTAGGTTAAAATTTCTTTTGTTAAAGATTAATTTATTTAACTATAAATTTACCTATTCAATTTTGATTGAGAATTCATTTTTTATTTGGAAAATGAATTATTTAATCAAAACTTCATGTATTTTTTTGAAAATTCGTCTCTTATGGTAGAAAATTATTCTTTTCTGGTGGAGGTTTCAACTATTTTGTTTAAAATTAATAATTTAATCTGCAAATTTAATTATTCCAGTTAAAGATTCATCATTTTAGTTAAAAATTAATTTCTTCAGCTAAAAATTAAACTATTTTGTTTAAAAAAATTTCTTTTATATTTTTAAATTAAAATTTCAATTATTTGGTTAAAAATTAATTTTTCTAGTTGAAAAATCATGTTGAAAATCCCCATTTTTTGGGAGAAATAAATAGTTTTTCATTGACATTAAAATATTTTCTGGTTGAAATATCAACTAAAACATTTTTTGTTGAGAATTAATTTTTTTGGTATAAATTAATTTTTTCAACTCTAAATTTACTTATTCGATGTTTTTGTTGTTGCAAATTCTTCTTTTTCAGTTAAATTTACCAGTTTTAATTTAAAATTAAAATTTGTTTTGTTTTGTTGAAATATTAACTGAAATATTTTTTGTCAAGAATTAATTTTTTTTTTGAAAATGCATTTCTTTGGTTGAAAATTAAACTGTCTTGGTTGAGATTTTTTTGGTTGAAAATTAATTTTTTTATTTTAAATTTACTTATTCCATTTTTAGTAGAAAATTTATTAATTTTTTTATTTAAAAATCTAATTACTGGTTTAAAGATTGATGTTCTTATTGTTGAAAATTCTTCTTTTTTTAGTCCGATTAACTGGTTTTTGATTTGAAATTAAAATATTTTTTTGTTAAAATATCAACTGAAACATTTTTCTTGAGAATTATTTATTTATTTTTTTGCAAATTTCATTACTTGGTTGAAAGTTGAACTCAATAGT
This sequence comes from Amphibolips quercusostensackenii, assembly GCA_032357855.1. NCBI lineage: Eukaryota > Metazoa > Arthropoda > Insecta > Hymenoptera > Cynipidae > Amphibolips > Amphibolips quercusostensackenii. The sequence continues at coordinate 3,717,841 of JAUELO010000179.1, read as the reverse complement.
TAAAAATATTTTTTCTTATTTTAAGAATCATGATTTTAGTCGAAAATTCATGTTTTTGGTTGAAAATTAAACTGCCTTGGTTGAAATTTTTTTATTAAAAATTAACTTATGTTATCCTTAAATTTACTGATTTCATTTCCGGTAGTGAATTTATCTTTTTTATCTAAAAATTCAGTTCCTAGGTTAAAAACTGATGTTTTTTATTAGAAAAATAAACTATTCACTTAAAACTTCATGAATTTGGTAAATGATTAATCGTTTTGGTTGGAAAATTTTTTTTCTTAGTTGAATTTGACGGTTATTGATTTAAAATTAAAATATTTTTTGGTTGAAATATCAACTATAACATTTTTCGTTTAGAATTCCTTTTTTTTTTTGGTAAAACTTTAACTACTTTTGGTTTAAATTTGAACTTCGTTAAAAATAAATGTTTTTGGTGAAAGGTTTATGATTTTATTTGAAAATTCATCTCTTTGGTAGAAAATTTGACTGTATTTGTTCTTAAAAATTCGTTTTTTTTCTTAAAATTAATTTTTTTACCTAAAAATTTAACCACTTTATTTTTTCTCGGA
>JAUELO010000179.1:3703857-3717169 GCA_032357855.1 Amphibolips quercusostensackenii | reverse complement strand
TTTGACCACCAAACCCTCAAAGTTGACCACCAAACACCACCAAACGACCACCAAACGATTCCATATTTAAAAAATTGAATATTTTAGAGTTGGTGTGCCAACTTCACGTGCATAATTACAAGTGGTTTCAGATAATAAACCTAACCTTATCTGTCATTGAGATTCCTAACCTCGAACGGACTACATCTGATCTATAAATTATGCTAAACAAATTATAATTTCTCTTTAAGGTGATGTCATATTGTTATTTACGGATGGTCGGTTGTATCATACTTGTTAGAAATCTCTTTCATAACATGTCCTTTTGTCACTCGCGTTTTCGAAAATGTTAAATCGTTAAATCTGCAAACTGCGAAGAATTCGACGAAATGATTGTGATACGTTCGTGTTTCTTTTTTCGTGTGAAAATGAATGATGACAGTGGTTAGGAAAGTGTTTTATAGCTTATATGATAGTGAGGTTACGAGAACACACCCGGTGAAATCTGCTCGACGGACTCTATTCTGAGCAGATTTGTCAATCTTTTCGTTACACAAGAAATAGCAGCCACATCAAAAATCAAAATGGTTTTCGAATCCATTGTTGCCGAACTTTTGAACAAAGTTCTGGGGGAGTACATTCAAAATTTGGACTGTACTCAGCTCAAATTGAGCTTGTGGGGTGGTAAGAATTTCATTTTTTTTTTTTTTTATTTAAATAGGTCCCTCATAATACGTCGATGATGTATATTTCTTTTTTTAAAATAATTTGTTTATGTTTACATTACTTTAGATGAAAAAATTTTAAGCCTTCGATGACCGTGAACAAGTTTTGCGAACCGGTAAATGAACCGGAATCTCTTTTTAACGGCTACCCTGAATCTCGGAAATTTTTTGAAAGTTTGGAAATCTTTCAGATATTTGTGAAATCGTGATATTGTTAAAAGAAACGTAAAATTTCCAAGTTTTCGAAAAATTGTAATTTTTTTTTAGGATTCAACTGTGTTTTGATTAAAGATTTAACTATTTCGTTAAAATTTCGTTTTTTTTTGGTTCAATTCGAAAGTTTTTAAATTAAATGAAAATATTTTGTGTTTAAACTTTTGAATATTTGGTTGAGAGTGGAATTACTTTCTTAAATATTAATTTTCTTGGTTGAAGATTTATTTTAGTTAAAAAATTAAATTCTTTGTTCGAAAAAGAAGTTTTGTTTTCGTTTTAAAATTAATTTTCTAAACTGAAAATTGAACTTAATTTTTTGTTACAAAATTTATTTATTTTTAGATAATTTAAGTATTTGGTTGAAATTGCATTATTTTGTTAAAAATTCTCCTTTTTTGGTTGAAAATTAATCTTCTTGGTTAAAAACTAATTTGTTATGTTTGAAAATTAATCCGTCTTGGTTGAAGATTCAGCTATATCGTTAAAATTTCGTTTTTTAAGTTCAATTTGAAATTTCTTCATTTAAAATAAAAATATTTTGTGTTTAAAATTTCAACTACATATTACATTTTTCGTTAAAAATTCATATTTTTTGTTTATGCTTTTAGCTATTGTGTTTAAAGTTAAAGTTATTTCTCAAATATTAATTTTTTTTGTTAAAGATACATTTTAGTTTTGTTTTTGTTTCAAAATTATTTTTTAAGGATTTAACTGTTCATTTTTTGTTTAACGATTACTTTTTTAGTTGAAAATTCAACTATTTGGTTGAAAATCCATATATTTTGTTGAAAAATGACCTTTTTTGGTTGAAGATTCAATTTTTTCATTAAATTTTTCGTTCTTTTTTTGGTTCATTTTGAAAGTTTTTGATTTAAAATACAAATATTTCGTGTTTAAAATTTCAACTGCAAATTAAAGTTTTCGTTGGGAATTCATATTTTTTGTTTAAATTTTCAACTATTTGTTTAAAAGTTAAACTTCTTTTTTAAATATATATCTATTTTTTTTTGAAGATTCATTTTAGTTGAAAGTTCAATTCTTTGTGTTAAAATGTGTTTTGTTTTTGTTTAAGAATTAATTTTTTTAACTGAAAACTAAATATTCATTTTTGTTTAAAATTTTCTTTTTTTTATTTGAAAATTCAACTATTTGGTTGAAAATTCATGTATTTTGTTTGAAATTGATCCTTTTTTTGGTTAAATCCAACTTTTTTATTTTAAATTAAAATATTTTTCAATTGAAAATTAATCTTCTTGGTTGAAAATTTATCTTTTTTGGCTACAGATTCAACGTTAAAATTTGTGTTTTTTTTTTGTTTAATTCGAATGTTTAAACTTTCTACTGTTTTGTTGAAATTCGAACTTCTTTCTTAAATATTAATTTTTTTTTGTTGAAGATTAATTTTAGTTGAAAATTCAATTCTTTTTTTGCAAATAAGTTTTTTTTTCAAAATTAATTTTTTATACTAAAAACTTAACTGTTCATTTTGTGTTTAAAAATTTGTTTGAAAATTCAACTATTTCGATATATTTTTGATTTTTTAGGTTCAGTTCGAAATTTCTTGATTTAAAATAAAAATATTTTGTGTTTGACATTTCAACTATTATATTTTCCGTTGATAATTCTTTTTTTTATATTTCAAATATTTTGTTGAAAGTTAAATTACTTTCTCGAATATTAATTGTTTGGTTCAAGATTAATTTTATTTGAAAATTCAATTTTTTGTTTGAAACTAAGTTTTTTGTTTTAAAATTATTTTTTTTATACTAAAAATTTAACTATTCAATTTTTGTTATTTTTTTAGTTGAAAATTCAACTATTTCGTTAAAATTTCGTTTTTTTTTTAGTTCAAGTTGAAAATTTTTTATTTAAAATAAAAATAATTTGTGTTTAAAATTTCAACTATTACATTTTTCGTTAAGAATTCATTTTTTTAACTGTCAAATATTTGGTTGAAAAACTTTTTTGAATATTAATTTTTTTGGTTGAAGATTCATTTTACTTGAAAATTCAAATCTTTGTTTGAGAATAAGTTTTGTTTTTGTTTCAGAATTAATTTTTTTAACTGAAAATTTAAATATTCATTTTTTGTTCAAAATTTTCTTTTCCTTTTATTTGAAAATTTAATTATTTCGTTTTAAATTGATGTATTTTGTTGAAAATTATTCTTTTTGGTAGAAAATTTATCTTTTGTCTTGAGAATGCATCTTTTCAGTTAAAAATTAATTTCTTTGGTTGAAAATTAATTTCATTGATTGAAAATTTAAGTATTCATTCCATTTTTATTTGAAAATTTATGTATTTTGTTGAAAATCAGTCTTTTTTGGTTAAAAATTAATCTTCTTGGTTAAAAGTTAATCTGTTTTGTTTGAAAATTAATCCGTTTTGGTTGATGGTGCAACTATTTCGTTCAAATGTAGTTTTTTTGGCTCAATTCAAAAGTTATGGATTAGAAACAAAAATATTTCTTGTTTAAAATTTTAACTACATATTACATTTTTCGTTGAGAATTCATATTTTTTGTTTAAACTTTCAACTATTTGGTTGAAAGTTGAACTTCCTTCGTAAATATTAATTTTTTGGTTGAAGATTCATTTTAATTGAAAATTTAAACCTTGGTTTAAAAATAAGTTTTGTTTTTGCTTCAAAATTAATTGTTTAAACTAACAATTTAACCATTCATTTTTTGGTTAAAATTTTTTTTTTCGTTGAAGATTCAACTATTTGGTTGGAAATTAATCTTCTTTTTTGAAAATAATTTTTTTTGTTTGAAAATTAATCCGTTTTGGTTGAGGATTGAACTATTTGATTGAAAATTGGTTTTTTAAAATAGAAAATTCATTTTCTTTGTTAAAAATTTATCTTTTTGTTTGAATATTTATTTCGTTGTTTGAATATTCATGTATTTTGTTGAAAATCAGTCTTTTTTAGTTTAAAATTGGTATTTTTGAATGAAAATTAATTTTCTTTGGTTGAAGATTTAACTATGTCGTTAGATTTTTTTTTTAAATTTGAACGTTATTGATTTTGAATAAAAATATTTTGTGTTTAGGATTTCAGCTTTCTCATTTTTCGCTCAGATTTTATCTTCTTTGTTTAAACATTTAACTGTTTGTTTAAAAATTCGACTACCTTGTTAAAAGTTGTACTACTTTTTCAAAATTTAATTTTATTGTTCGAAGAATCATCATTTTAGTTGAAAAAAATTTCTTTGATTGAAAATAAATTTTTATTTAAAAATTAATTTTTTAGACTGAAAATTTAACTATTCGGGATTTAAAAATTCGCATTTTTTTTCGTTAATTTTTACTTTTGAGATATTTTAATATGTATATAAAAAAAATTATATGTTTTTTTTCTTCAAACTAACCGGTATTTTCGGTATTTTTCAACATTTGGGATTTTGCTTTTTTGCTTTTTTGTAAAAATTATTTTTTCTCAAAATTGGGAGAACATTAATAATTTGAAAATTATATCTTTAGAATCCTTTGTATATTGAAATTTGTAATAAATATTTTAAAATCATAAAACTTGTTTCTACAAGTAATTGAAATAATTATGACTGATTAATCGATTCTTTTTTATTCTGGTACATGCTCTCACTATTCAAACCACTCCCTCGTTAGATATCGTCACGCAACATTTATGTCAATGTTGATAAGCCCAATAAATTTCTTCATTCATAAGAAATTCCATTAAAAAAGTATTTTACTCGATACAAAATTTAATTCTCTCTTTTTTTTTAAACTGTCGTATAAGTGTAGAAAAGCCGTGAGAAGGTAGTTTCAATCAAAATTTGCGAGGCTCAAGGCCATATCTGAAATTAAGTAACGTTGAAAGGCGGCATTCTTTACGATAATTCGTACACTCTTAGGTCAATTTTAAAAATAACTCAGAACGACATAAAAAAAGAAATAGAGAAAGGTTCCGAAAAATTGTCTGCAAATTTAATTTCTTCGACTTTTTTTACGCGAATGAAACGAGACCCTGACTTGAATTAAATATTAAATTATTGTAATATTATTTTACCTAGTACTTAGGATCTTAGTGTGTATATATAAATAATAATAAATAAATATTTTAATAAAGGGGGTACAGGTATCTAGAAATGAAAATATTATTATTAAATTATTAATTCAATTATTAGCATAATGATATAAATTCAAAACTATTAATCATTGTTGTTTAAATAAATATTTTTATTATTACATTTGAAGTAATTGATTAATAAATATCTTATAATAATATTAATCATTTATTTATATAAACTTTTACAATATAATTTTTTATTCGAAGAATCATAAAGATTGAAAAAGATGGAAATTTAAATTACCCTTTCTTGACCATTTAATTAATTTAATTATAACTTTCATTCATAGCTATTTAATTATTTAAAATGTTAACATTTTATTTGAATATTTAAATTTAAAAAAAAGTTATTTTATGTCTAAAAGTTGTATTAAATATTAATAATATTTAAATTGCAATTTAAAGTTTTTAAAACTATTACATTTTATTTTATTATTTATTTTATAAAAATTTGAAAGAAAACATAAAATATTTAAAATATTCACCTTATGAGTCCCTTTTTCAATACCATAAAAATCTGTTTATTGCAATATTTATCCGTTAAGGGAAGGGGTTACTAATTTTTTTGTCATGCATTAATTTGTGTATAAAATTATCTATTTTGTGATACAGAATTGATGTAAATTTATAATTTATTTTCAGGCGATGTAGTCTTGACGGACTTGTTAATAAAGGAAAGTGCACTTGATGTATTAGATTTACCAATAAAATTGGAATATGGTCGATTAGGTTTGTAAATTCTCTTATGTGTCTAAAATATTTCTTATGTTGCCTTTCAGCCTCGCTAATTAAATCCGAATTTATTTTAATTTAGGCAAACTCGTCTTAAAAATTCCATTTAAGGATATGTGGAATGGACAAATTGACGCAGTTGTGGAAGATTTGTTTATATTAATAGTACCAACAAGCCAAGTCCAATATGATGCTGAAAAAGAAGCAAAGGCTCAATTGGAAGCCAAAAGGGCCGAAATTGCGAGAGTTGAAAGAAGCAAGCAGTTGGCTGAGCTTAAATGTAAGTTTCAGTTCATCTAAAATTCTGGTTTCGCAGCTTGTTTAATATAGTATTTAAAATTAACTTTCATATTTTTATTTTACTCAGAAAATGGATTAATTGTAGCAGATTAATCCCCAAATATCCCTCTCCATTTTTTTTTTAAATTAATTGATAGGGGTTGCTCATAGACCATAATGGTCAGGGAATTTTCATATACCTGGAAAACCTGAAAATGTCGGAATTTTTTCGAGAGCGTGCTTGAATTTTTGTTTAAATTGTTATATAATATTGAGCAAAAAGGTTTTTTATTTGTAAAAGTAGCTGTATATTAAAAGCTTTAACTATTTTTTTAAAATTCGTTTTTTTTTTGGGGTGAAAATGAATTTTTTCAATTGAAAATTGAACTGTTCAGTAGAATTGAACTGTTTTTTATTAAAAATTAAAATTCTTTTGGTTGAAATATCACCTTTTTTTAGAGAATTTATCTTTTTGGGTTAAGAATTGAAAAAGTTCTCTGGCTGAAACTTGAACTACTTGTATAAAAATTAATTTTTTGTTTAAAGATTCATCTCTTTGGTTAAAACATTTTTAGAATTTGTTGAAAATTATTTTTTTTCATCTGAAAATTCAACTGTTTGGATTGTTAAAAATTTGTCTTTTTTGTTTAAATTGAAATGTTTTCGATTTAAAAATACAATATTTTTTGGTTCAAATATTAAATATGTATTATATTTTTCGCTTAGAATTCATCATTTTGTTTGAAAAGAAAACCAGCTACTTGTTTGAAAGTTTAACTACTTCGTTGAAAATTAATTTTAACTGATAATTTTATTGTTCCATTTCCGGTTAGAAAATGATCGTTTTTAGTTTAAAATTCATGTGTTTTGTTGAAAATTCGTCTTTTTTTTATAAAAAGTTAATCTTTTGTTTGAAAATTTATCTTTTAGGTTAAAAATGCAACAATTATGTGGGAATTTTTTTCATACTTCACTGAAAAATCTTCCTTAGTTGAAAATTCATCTCTTTGGTTGAAAATTAAACTATTTGGTTGCAATTTCGTTTTTTATGTTAAAAATTAATTTTTAAAATTATAAATTGAAAAATTCCAGTTGAAAATTTAACTTTTGTTGAAAATTATTATTTTTAGTTTTAAATTATTTTTTAAAGCTGTAAAATGAACTATTCCAGTTAAGTATTTGACTATTTTGTTGGAAATTCGTTTCCTTGTTTGTTAAAAAATAGTTTTTCTACTGTATATTTAACTAATATAATTGAATATTCCACCATTTTAGTTGAAAATTAATTTTTTTGGTTTGAAATTTATTGTATTTGTTGAAAATTCAACTATTCCAGTTCTGTTAACCATTTTAGTTAAGGAATCATCTTTTTTATTTTAAATTCAACTATTCCAGTAGAGGTTTCATCACATTGGTTGAAAATTGAACTATTTTGCTGAAAATTCATTTTTATTTGTGGTTGAAAATTTAACATTTTACATTTGTAACAGTATCTTTATATTAAACGATTTTACTATTTTGTTGAAAATTTGTTTTTATTGTTGAAAGTTAATTTTTTAAACTGAAAATTTAACTGTTTGAGTTATTGAACATTCGTCTTTTTTGGCAGAAAAATAACCTTTTTTGGTTGAATGTAAATTTTTTGTATTGAAAATAATTTTTTTGTTGAAAATAAAAATTTTTTTTTTTGCTAATTCGTTTTTTATGTTCAAAATTAATTTTTCAAATTATAAATTAAAATATTCCGCTTGAAAATTTAACTATTTTGTTGAAAATTATTTTTTTTTAGTTAAAATTTTTTTTTTTAATTTGTAAATTGAACTATTCCAGTTAAATATTTGACTATTTGACTAATTTTTTGGAGAGAATTCATCTTTTTCGTGTGAGAATTAAACTGTTTTGTTTATTCAAAGTTGATCTTCTTGTATTAAAGTGAATTTTTTTTGTTTAAAAATTTATCTCCTTAGTTAATAGATTTAACTAATTTGTTGAAAATTCGGTTTCTTTTTGTTGAAAATCAATGTTTTCAAAGTGAAGATTAAACTGATTAGATTGTTAAAAATTCATCTGTTTTTGATCTAAAAATACAATCTGTTTTGGTTGAATAAAAACGGAAAATTTAATTATTCCATTTTTAGTTGAAAAATTATCGTTTTTAGTCAAAAATTCATTCGTTATTGGAAATTCCTCTTTTTGGATGGAAATTCAATGCTTGTTTGCAAGTTAAGGTCTTGAGTTAAAAATTCTTTTTTTTTTGTTAAAGATTCATAATTTCAATTCAAAATTTATCTCGTCGGTTGAAACTTTAACTATATTGCTAAAAATGCATTTTTTGGTTTAAAATTAATTTTTTAAGTTGTAAAGTGAAATATTCCAGTTGAAAATTTAACTCTTTTGTTAAAAATTAATTTTTTTTTGGTTTTAAATGATTTTTTCAGGATGTAAGTTAAACTATTCCAGTTAAATATTTGAATCTTGTTGAAAATTCGTTTTTCTGTTTGTTAAAAAATATTTTTTTAACTGAAAATTTAACTAATCAATTTTTGGTCCAATATTAATTTTTTTTTGTGAAAGTTGATGTATATTATTGAAAATTCGTCTTTTTTGGTAGAAAATTAATTTTCTTTGTTTAAAATTCATTGTTTATGTTGAAAATAAACAATTATTGTTTTTAATTTTTATTAATTATTATCTTATTGTACCTAAAAAGTTGAATAAAAGTTGTAGAATGTAAAAAAACTGAAATTTTCTAAGATATTTTTAAGAGCAAATGGTTATAAACAATAATAACTTGTTTTGAAAAATCGTAAAATATCAAAATATCATTAGAAAGTAATATCTCGCTTATTAAAAACAATTTGTTACATGTTAGTTAAATTCAAAAAGTTTTGAATGAATTAGATTTTATTTTAAAAGATTAATTTCAAAGATTTTAAAATATTTCGAAAAATAATCTGTAAAATTGTAAGACAATTTTTATAATTTTTGAAGGATTTCAACCAATTTTAAATAAAATGTAGATTTTTCAAGATTTTGAAATAAAATTTAGAAGCTTGGTAAGGATTTTGAAAGGTTTTAAGATAATAAAATTGTTTTCTTGAGATTCTACGGAAAACTTACATCGGTTTTTTATTTTGAAAATTTAATTTTAAGAAATTATGTTTAACTATTTTAAAACATTTCGAATTTTACAAAATTGTAGACAAAATTTGAATCATTTTAAAAGATATTTAGAAGTTTTGAGGATATATAAAAATAATAATAAACCTGAAAAAATTCAAAAAATTTTTAATAAAATTTAAATTTTTGAAGATTTCAAGCAAAAGATTTCAGTACATAGAAGATTCTTAAGAACTTTGAAAGGTTTCAAGAGAATAAAAAAGTTTTCTTACGATTTCTGGTAAAATTTCAAAACATTTTTCATTTTACCAAATTTCTTTCAAGAGAATATTTAAAAAGATTTCAAAACATTCCAAAAGATTTCCAAAATTATCAAAAAGGAATATCTAAGATTTTTAAGCAGTTATTTTAATTTTGCATAATTTGTTTTAAAATTTTATAAAAGTTTCAAAAAGATTTAAAAAATAAAAAAAAATTAGCAAAGACTTCAAAAAACTTTTTAAAAATTGTGATTCTTTGTTCAAAACAAAAAATTAATTTGAAGAGAATATTTAAAAGATTCTAAAACATAATAATTTCCAAAATTGTAAAAAACGAATCCAGCAGATTTTGAGACAATTTTAGGAATAATTAGAGTAAGTTTAAAATTTATTTAGGAATTTGAAAAGTTTTGGAGAAAATTACAATATTTTTAAACTTAAAAGATTTCCAAAAGTTTAGTATATATTTTTTTATTGTTGGTTTAAAGCGAAAAAAAGTCCTTCATGTCTTTTAAAGTAACGCACTTGATTCATATAATTTAGTAAAATCCTTTAAAGTAAGAACAAAATATTTATAAATTTTCTAGATACTTTTCCGTCATATCTGAAATCTTAAAACATCTTTTTGAATTTTGTTGATAAACCTAGGAAAATTATATTTATATAAACTTAAAACATGTAAGCGTATTTTTATTTTGTATCAAGAATTATTTTTCTCTCCAAATTATTGTTTTGCGTTAAACTTTTTTTATCTTTTTGATTTAAAATTAAAATCTCTTTTGTTTGTAATTCAAGTATTAAATTTTTGGTTGAAAACTCATATTTTTTGTTTACAATTCAACTTATAGGTTCAAAGTTAAACTTTCTTAAAAATTCACTTGTTTGGTTGGAAATTCAGAATTTTAGTTGAAAATTCATCTTATTGTTAAAAAAATGTAACTATTTTGTTGAAAATTCGTTTTTGTTCATGAATTTAACTGTTTCTGATTTAAAATTAAAATCTGTTTGTCATGAAAGTCCTTTTTTTGGTGAAAATTCATATTTTTTGTTTAAAAATTAAACTGGTTTGGAAAAAATTTGTCCCTATTGGAAAATATTTTAACTTTTTTGGTTAAAAATACAACTGGTTGAAAATTAATCATTTTTGGTTGAGGATTTAACTATTTTCTTGGTAATTTGTCTTTTTTGTATTATTTCACTTTTCTTTGATTTAAAAAAAAAGTTAAAATTTTAATTTATATAATCTTAAAAACAAATAAATAAGTAAACAAAGTGAATAGTTATTCGAAATTTTTATTTTGTATGAAAATTCATCATGAGTAAAACTTTATGGTCTTTGAGCAACCCTTAAATATCAATAGATTGAAAAACAAAAACGTGATAATTTTTTAAGGAACTTCGCAAATCTGGGGTGCGAGAGCTAGCAAATTAAAAAATAAAGTCCAATGCATTTTTGGACCACCCTTGTAATAAATTAATTGAATTATTTAATTTTAAAGCTATGGAGAAAGTTGACGATTCCATGATGGAAAAACTCATCGCCCGTATGATTAAAAATATCCACGTGGAGATTAAGGGAATTCATGTGCGATATGAAGATCACATATCGTTTAAGGATCTTTCCTTTTCCTGTGGATTTACATTAAACAGATTTGCTTTGGAGAGTTGTGACGCATCTTGGCTTACAACTGGAAATCTCAAAGACATGTATGCGATTCTACAAATTTTCAAAGTAAGAAATCACTTATGCTGTCATTTTTTTAAATGAAAATCCCACAAATGCTGCCATTTCTTCTTTTTTCATTTAAAAATATTTTCAAACTTCGATCAGTGGCTAAAATAATATGTTTACGATACGAAGTAGAGGATTTTGTACTGGAAAATAGTCACAAAGGCAAACAAAAATTTATTTAAAATACTATTAATTCATCTATTTTTAATTTTTTTTTATTCAAGGCTTTGGATTGTACGACTAAATTCTACCATTTTAATTTGTAATACTTATTGGTTGAATATTTTAAAGTCCAAAATGTTCAAAATCGAATAATTTTACATTCCTTAATTTCTGATATATTTCTAATTCAATATCGTTAAAAAATATCGTTGAACCAAATCTTCAATTAAACAATGCGAAATAAAAACATTCATCTTTTATAAATGTAAAACCTTTCCAATTTTAAAGTTCTCTGTTTTGAAAATAGATTAAATAAGAAATTCTTAATAAATAAGATTCAAGTAAAAAAGATTTAAGTTTAGGAAAGAACGAAGTTCAAGTTGAAGAACGGAACAGAAAATTTAAATTTTATTTTGTGTTATTATTTAAGATTATGAAAATTTATTTCAAATTGTGAGCCTTGATAGTTACGGAGTTTTAAATTTTGAGATGCTCAATTATAAATAATTGAATTTTAAATAATTTAAAGTAGTAGATAAACGTTTAATCATTTTAAATCGGAATATTCAGTACTGCTTGGCTTTAAATTTAAATTAACTATAATTAAGTTGAAACACTAACTGCGAATTGACTAAATTCATCTTGAATTAATTAGAATTCTATTTGAATTTATAGATTTATATTTAAATTAACCATAATTCAATTTAAATTGTTTTGAATTAAATTAAAATTTAATTCCACTTGAATCAACTAGAAATCTGTATTAATTATTAGATTTTAAATTTAAATTAATATTTAAATTTAAAATCAATAATTTGATTAAATCACATTTAAGAGTAAAAAATAGCAAACTCAAAGCTTTAAAAATTAAAAAAAGCTGAAAATTGAAATTTGTTTAATTAAATAGTAATTTAATTACTAGATTGACATTTGAGTTAATTGTAATTGAATTTTAATTGTAGAATACACTATGATTCAATTGAAATTAATTATAACTTAGTTTAAGTGGAAATAATAAGGTAGAATTGACTGGAATTTCCCTTGAATTAATTATTCTATTTAAATTGATATATTTGCATGTAAATTAACTAGAAATTATTTCAAATTTGCTGGAATTTGATTATAATTGATTACAATTCCGCTTTAATTGACAAGAATTCTATTATAATTTTTTTTAATTGTTAGGTTTTTATTTAAATTACTAGATTTACATTTTGAATATCTAGATTTTTATTTATAGAAGCTAGAATTTATTTCGAACTAATTAGGATTCCGTTTTAATTGTAACAATTCAATTTGAGTTGCTAGAATTAAATTAAAGTTGACTAGGATTTCACTTGAATCAACTAAAAATCTGTTTGAATTACCTTTTAGAATTTTAATTTAAATTAATATTTGAATTTAAAATCAGCAATTTCATTTAATCAAATTCAGTAGTAAAAATGACAAACTCAAAGTGTTGAAAATTAAAAAAAAGCTTAGAATTGGAAAGTTTTTTAAATAAAGAAGTTCCTAATTTAATAATATTTGAGTGCAAATATCCTTAAGAATAATCAATGCTAAATAAAAGCTTTTATCTTTTCTAAATATTAAAAATTTTCTAATTTTTCTGTTTTTGAAACATTTCAAATTAAAAATCTATTTCCAATTAATAAGAATTCAACAAGAAAAGGTTCGAATTTGGAAAAGAATGAAATTAAAATTAAAGAATGGAACAGAACATTAAAATTTTCCGTCGTGTAAGAAATGAAATTTACAAACAGTAAAGTACAACCAAGAATTCATTCCAATTGAAAAAACAACCTTTAAATTAACAAAAAAATTGAATTCAGGCAACTCAAGTTCAAAATGCGTAAAAACTATAAACTCGACAAATGTGAAAATAAGGCAAGTTACTTTAAAATTTGTAGAAAAAAATATTTTAAACATGGATCAATCCTTTTATTTAAAAAGAATTAAGATGCTAGCGCCCGGAAAATTGAAAGTTAATTTATTTTTAAATAAATCAAAATATGCAG
>JAUELO010000179.1:3633604-3657012 GCA_032357855.1 Amphibolips quercusostensackenii | reverse complement strand
GACGGGCATTTAGGGAGGTTGGACGGGTAGTTAGGAAGGGTTGGGTGGGCAGTTAGGAAAGTCGTGTGGGCATTTAGGGAGGGTTCGGGACCTTATGGAGGTTACTGTCTTATTTAGGAAATTAGCGGGCATTTAGGGAGGTCGGACGGTCATTTAAATTTTTTTGATTTTTGAAACGAATGCGGCGGTGAGATCTGTTTGTAATATAGATATTTTTTCTTCAAATAGGCTCCAGTTATTTACGTGCCGAAGAATTCGAAAAGTGACCAATGTTTGATGTTGGACATGGGTAATCTTACAATTTGCAACGTTTTTAACAAATTGGAAGTGAATAGTGATTCAGGAAGCTTTCCAGTGATTGATGAAATGAAAGTTGAGTTGCAGAATTTAAAATTGTCAAGGTACGTATGGTTGATTTCTTTCGTAAAAATTTTCAGATTGAGGATAATTAAATTCTTTCTTTCTTTTAGGATAACATTGAATATCGATTCATTCACGGAGGAAAACGAAGTGCTTTTACTTCAACCTGTGAGTTTCACTCTCCTTTTGAAGAGAAATTTATCCACTTCGTGGTATAGGTCCGTTCCGGATATCGACATGTCAGGTCGGCTGAATAAAATCAATTTGTTGCTCAGTCAGGAAGATTATGCAATGATTATGAACGTTTTGAGCGAGAATCTGGGAGAGACAATTGAGGAGCCTCACACGAATCAAGTGGCTGTAAAAACTGATAGAAAGTCACAACAGGTCGATGAATTCCGAAGGAATACAGTTTGTAAGTAGATTTTTCTTAAAAAAATAATATTTTGCTACTATTTCGAAACAGATGACACTAAAGTTAGACAAATTGTTGAATTTCCAACAAAAAAATATTTAATCCTCAGCAAAACATGTAACAGTTGATATTTTAAGCAAGAGAACATTTTCATTTTTAATAACAAACATTTGAATTAAACCAAAAAGGACACTTTTCCAACAAAATAGTTGAATCTTCAACCTAAGAAAATTAATTTAAATTTTCAACACCGAAGCTTTTTTTGGTTTCAAAATTCATCTCTTTTGTTAGAACTTTTACCTTTTTCGGTAAAAAATGCAACTGTTTGATTGAAAAATAATCTTTTTGGTCGAGGATTCAAATATTTAGTTAAAAATTCATTATTTGTGGTTTAATGTAATTTTTTTAAATTAAAAATCAAAAGAAAATGGGTCTGGGTAGAAATTTCATCTTTCTTATTCAAAATTCTACTATTATTTTTCAATTTTTTTTTCTATTGAATATTAATTTTTTAAACTGAAAATTCAATTATTCCAGTTGAAGATTTATTATTTTAGTTTAAAGTTCATCTTTCTAGTTAAAAATTGGACTATTCTGGGTAATAATGAGTTGTTTTTTAAATTTAATTTTGAACTGAAAATTAATTTTTTTAACTGAAAATTTCACTTTTCGATTTTTGATTGAAAATCGATAATTTTTAGTTAAAAATTCAACTATTTGGTTATAAAATTAATTTTTTGGTGATTTAATGTAACTTTTTTTGATTGAAAAATTTAAAAAAACATGGTCTTCATAGAAATTTAATTTTTTTATAAAAAATTCTGCTATTATTTTAAAATTTCATTTTTGATTGAAATTTAATTTTTTTAGCTCGAAATTTCATTATTCCAGTTGAAGATTTGTCATTTTATTTCAAAGTTTATCTCTTTAGTTAAAAATTGAACTATTTTTGGTTCATAACTCGTTTTTTTATTGAAAATTAGTTTTTTGACTGAAAATTTAACTTTTTCATGTATTTATTGAAAATCAATTATTTTTAGTTGAAAATTCAACTATTTGGTAAAAAATTCACCTATTTTGTTAAAAATTCGTGTTTTTTGTAGAAAAGTAATCTTCTTGTTTGAAAATTTAATTATCTGTTTAAAAATCAGCTTTTTCATTAAAAATCCATATTTTATATTTTTGGGTTGGAAATTCAACTGTTTTGGAAAAAACCCGTCTTTTTGGTTTGAAAATTCAAAAATTTGCTAAAAAATTCAACTATTTTGTTAAAAATAATTTTTTTGTGGTTTAATGTAACTTTGCATGATTAAATTTTTTTTTAAATTGGTCTTGGTAGAAGTTGAATCTTTTTTTTCAATTTTACTATTGTTTTAAAATTTACTTTTTTTATTGAAAATTAATTTTTTTAACTGAAAATTTAATTATTCCAGTTGAAGATTTATCATTTTAGCTCAAAATTCAACTCTTTATTTAAAAATGGGACTATTTTTGATTGATATATTTTTTTTTTTTAATTAGTTTTCTTGACTGAAAATTTACCTTTTTCATTTTTTATTAGAAATTACTAATTTTTAGTTAAAAATTCAACTATGTATTTGGTAAAAATTGATCCTTTTAGTTCAAAGTTGAATAATTTGGTTGAAAATTCATGTATTTTGTTAAAAATGCCTCTTTTTTATAAAAAGTTGATCTTTTTAGTTGAAAATTGAAGTATTTGGTTAAAAATTAAATTTTTTGTTGAAAATACATATATTCGGGTTGGAAATTCAACTCTTTGGTAGAAAAAACCGTATTTTTCCCCTTGAAAATTCGCCAATTTGCTAGAAAATTCAACCATTTGGTTGAAAATTTATTTTTTCTATGTTTTAATGTAACTTTTTTTTATTAAAAATGAACAGAAAATTTGCCTCAGTAGAAATTTTATTCTTTTTATTAAAAATTCTAATATTATTCAAAATTTTCGTTTTTCATTGAAAATTAATTTTTTTGACTGCAAATTTAATTATTCCAGTTGAAGATTTATCATTTTAGTTCAAAGTTAATTTTTTTAGTTAAAAATTGTACTATTTTTGGTTGTTAATTCATTTTTTTGGTAAAAATTTATTTTTTTAACTGAAAATTTCAATTTTCCATTTTTGATTGAAAATCGGTGTCATCTTTTTAATCAAAAATTCTACTGTTATTTCAATATCTTGTTCTTTTATTTTTTGAACTGAAAATTGAATTATTCCACATGAAGATTTATCATTTTAGGGCAAAGTTCATCTCTTTATTTAAAAATTGGACTTTTTTGGGTTGATAATTCGTTTTTTTGTTGAAAATAAATTTTTTAAACGAAAAATTTAATTTTTCCATTTTTGATTGAAAATCAATCATTTTTAGTTGAAAATTCAACTGTTTGACGAAAAATTGATTATTTTTTACTTGAAAATTCAATTATTTGGTTGAAATTTCAGCTATTTGGTTAAAATTTCGTGTATGTTATTGAAAATTCGCCTTTTTTGGTAGAACAATAATTTTCTTGGTTGAAAATGTAACTATTTGGTTAAAATTCGTTGTATTTAAGCTTGAAAATAAAACAATTTTGTAGAAAATTCAACCATTTAGTTCACAATTCAATTCTTTTATTAAAAATTCGTTTTTTGTGTTAAATTGAACTGTTTTTTATTTAAAAAACAAAAACAAAACATTTAATGAAACAATTTAGTAGAAAATTCGAATGTTTGTTTGGAAACTCAGCTATTTGGTAGGCAATTAATTTTTTTAGCGAAAATTAAAAATATTACATTTTTCATTTAAAATTCATCTTGGTTTGTTGAAAATGGCACTGTTTTGTTAAAAATTTCACTCTTTCGTTGAATATTAATTTTTTAACTGAAAATTTAACTCTTTCACCTTTGGTTGAAAATGTATAATTTTCAGTTTAAAATTCAACTATTTGGTTGCAAATTTATCTTACTTTTTAAAATGTCAACTGTTTTTTAGGGAATTTATTTTAATAAAATTTGAAAATGAAATAATTTGGTCAAAAATTTAATTATTTAGTTAGCCATTCACTTTTTCATTGAAAATTTCATTGTTTTGATGAAAATTCGTATTATTTTGTTAAATCGAACTGTTTTTGATTTAAAATTTGAATCTTTTTTGTTTGAAATATTAACTATATATTTTTCGTTAAGAATTAATTTTTGCTGATCGAGTTTCTTTGTTAAAAATACGTCTGTGTCTTAAAAATTCAACAATTTGATAAAAAATTCAACTATTTGGTTGAAAATTCGTATTTTTTGGTTAAACTGATCTGTTTTTGATTTAGAAATAAAATCTGTTTTGGTTGAAATATCTGATATTACATTTTTCGTTGAGAACTCATCTTTTTTGGTCGAAACTTCAATTATCTCGTTGAAAGTGGAACTACTTTGTTAAAAATTCTTTTTTTAAAGATTTGTTATTTTAATTGAAAAATTGTCTTTGCTCGAAAATTTAATTATTTTTCTGAAAATGTAGTTTTTTAATTGAAAATTTAACTAGTCTCTTTCTGGTTAACAACTGATCTTTTCTCCTGTTTTTAGAGTATTTTTCTTTTCGTAAATGCGGTGTAGTCCGAAATTTAAAAAATTGTAGGCCCTGTAAAGTGGCTGATCATTTTTAATATTGTATTATTTTGAAATGTTTTTCAGCTAAAACGGAAGCTGAAATTGTTGGCAAGATAGAAGCGGAAGAAGACCTTAAAGAGCCCGGGCAGGCTCTCACATCGATTCGATTTGAGTTCATAATGGACAGCCTCGAGATCGAATTATTCATGGGAGGATCAAAACAGGTAAATTTGAATCTCAAAAATATTTATTAACAGTTTTCTCAAGTGGCAGCTCTACAAAGAAAAAAAAAAGATTTAAAAAGATATTTAAGGGTCCCCCAAGTCGATTTTTGTGAACAAAATTGAGAAAAATACCTTTTTTGGACCGCCCTATCATAAAACAATAATAAGCCTTATATATTTTTTATAAAACCCACATATTTTTCAGCTCCAGTCGAAAAATTCTCCCTTACATCTTCCGGAAAATGGATTAGCAAAGTTCAGCTTAACTTATTTTGCACTAAAAGGTCGAATGTTTGATAGTGGACTCTTAGCGACTTCCGTTATTCTCATGAATTGCACTTTGGATGATACTAGACATTCTAGACAGGGTTCTTTGACCAGAATCATGGAACGAACTTCTGAAGTCCCGGTTATGGGAGACGTTAGTTACGAGGAAGAAAAAAGTCCCGTGAGAAGTATGTTGGACGTGACTATCAAAAAAGGACCGAGTGATATCTTTGGTGAATTGAATTAATTTTATATTTTCTTAATGAGGGATCATTCACAAATTATTTCAGGCGTTTTTCTAAAATTTTTATCCTATATCCAAATATAAGATACCGTAAGATTTGCTCTGCCCCCCTCCCCAAAATAAATCTAACTAATTTTTTATAAACATAGGGAATGAACATGGATATAAATTCTGTTAATTAAATAATCGTGGAACCTCAATAAAATCAGATTCAGAAAAGTAAATATGTTGATAACAAGTGGGTCTTAAAAAATTATATTTTTGTAATTTTTAGGTTGAGAATTCATCATGTGGTTACAAATTTTATTATTTGGTTGGAAAATTAATCATTTTGTTGAAAAATGAACAATTTTATTAGGAAGTCATTCTTTTTGTTGAAAATTTATCTTTTTGGGATAAAAATTGAAGTATTTTGGTAGAAAATTCAACTAGTTGGTTGAAAATTAACCTTCCTGTTGCAGATTCATATTTTTTATTTGAAAATTCAACTGTTGCGTAAAAAAAACTGTCTTATTGGCTTGAAAATTCAACATTTCTGACGACATTGTTTTTCTTTATTATCTGAAAAATCTTTTTTTGGTTGAAAATTCAACATTTTGTTAAAAGCTGATCTTTTTGCTTTAAAAATTCGTCTCTTATTGTAGAAATTTCTTCTTTTTAGGTTAAAAGTGACACTTTTTGGTTGAAGGTAGAACTACATTGTTAAATGTGATTTTTTTTGTTCAACATTCATCATTTTAGTTAAAAATTATTTTTTCTGTGTTGAAAATTCTTCTTTTTTAGTTGAAAATTAATTATTTCTTTTGGTATAAATATAATTTATTGCATTTTTCATTGATAATTCATATTTTTAATAGAAAATGTAAATACTTGCTTGAAAGTTAAACTACTATCTCAAAAATTCATTTTTTGTTTGCAAATCCATGTGTTTGTTAAATATTTTTTTGGTTGAAAATTGATTTTTCATACTGAAAATATAATTATTAAATGTTTGATAGAAAAGCCATCTATTTTTGTTGAAAATTCATGTATTCGGCTAAAATTAAATTTTGTTTGCGGAAGATTAATCTTTTCTGGTAGAAAATTAATCTTTTTTTGCAGAAAATTAATCTTTCTTGATAGAAAATCATTCTTCTGGTTTGAAAATTAAATTATTCTGTTGAAAAACTTTGTGAAAAATTTATTTTATTGGTTATAGATTTAATTATTTTCTTGATAATACTTCTTTTTATAAAAATTAATTTTTGGAACTGAAAATTTAGCTATTCCATTTCTTGATAAAATACAAAGTTATCCAATTTTGTTAAAAATTTATGTATTTTTTTAATTAATTTTTTAACTGAAAATTTAACTTTTCTACTTCTGATTGAAAATTTATCATTTTTAGTTGAAAAATCAACTCTTTGCTGAAAACTCATCTTTTTTGTTTAAAGTGGAACTGCTTTATTAAAAATTATTTTTTTTGGTTCAAGATTTATTATTTTACTTGAAAATTTATTTTTTTTAATTCTTTATTTTGTGGTTCACAATTTAAATATTTTTTTGAAAATTATTTTTTTTTCTTCTAAATTTAACTATTCCATTTTTTGTTTAAGATGGATCTACTATTTTGTTGACAATTTGTCTTTTTTTTTGTTAAGTTCAACTTAGTTGAAAATTCATTTCTTTGGTTGAAAATTTAAATATTTTGGTTGATAATTACATTTTCTGCTTGAAATTCCATTTTTTCGTTTATTAAAAATTCGACTGTTTCCTTGAAAATGAATAATTTGGTCAGAAATTCATATTTTTTAATAGAAAATTAATTTTCATATTTAAAAAATTAAGTACTATTTTGTTAAAAAAAGAAAAATATTGTGAAAAATTCATTTTGTTGATTGAAGATTGAACTTTTTTTTATGAAAATTGAGTTTATGAGCTGAAAATTTAACCATTCCATTTTTCTGATAATTTACCTTTTTTATTTAAAAATTACACTATTCAGTTGAAAATTTGTGGATTTTGCGAGAAATTCATTTTATTAGTTCAAGATTTAATCATATTCTTAAAAATACATTTTTGTATGAAAATTAATTTTTGGAACTGAAAATTTAGATATTTCATTTCTTGATAAAAATGTATCATTTTAGTACAAAATTATCCAATTTGTTAAAAAATTTATGTATATTGTTTTTAATAATTTTTTAACTGAAAATTTAACGTTTCTATTTTTGATTGAAAATGTATCATTTTTAGTTTTTAAAAAACTATTTGGTTGAAAACTCATCTTTCTTGTTTTTTTTGTGATTGAAAATTTATCTCTTTGGTTGAAAATTGTAGTATTTTAGTTAATAATTTGTTGTTTTTCCTGGTTGAAATATAATTTTTTAAATTGAAAATGTAATTATTCCATTTTTTATTGAAATTTCATTATTATTTGTTTGTTAAAAACTGAACTGTTTCCTTGAAAATTAATAATTTGGTCAGAAATTCATCTTTTTTGGTAGAAAATTAATTTTCGTATTTAAAAATTTAACAATTTTGTTGAAAATTGAAAAACTATGTGAGCAATTCATTTTGTTGATTGCAGATGGAACTATTTTCTTGAAATTCTTTTTTTTCATGAAAATTAAGCTTATAAGCTGATAATGTAACTGAAAATTAATTTTTTAAACTGAAAATTCAATTATTTTAGTTGAAAATGCACATTTTTGGTTAAAATTTTTAATTTTAGGGTTAAAATCTCAACTGTTTTGCAGAAAATTCAACATTTTTGATGAAAATGTTTTTCTTTACTGACTCATCAATTTTTTTTTTGGTTGAAAATTTTATTTTTTTTTTTGAAAGTTGGTCTTTTTGGTTGAAAATTCGATCTCTCATCGTAGAAATTTATTCTTTTTTGTGTTAAAAATGCCACTTTGTATCTGAAATTGGAACTGCTTTGTTAAAAAGAATTTTTTTGGTTCAAGATTCATCATTTTAGTTTAAAGTTAATTTTTTTGTTTGTTAAGAATTCATTTTTTGTTTGAAAATTCGTCATTTTAATTGAAAATTCATCTCTTCGTTAAAAATTAATTTTTTTGTGACTGAAAATTAAACTTGTAATACATTTTTAGTTTAAACTATGTTATTGAAAAGTCACGTATTTTATTAAAAATTCATCTTAATTTGTCGAAAATAATTTTTTTCGTTTGAAAATTCAGCTACTTGGTTAAAAGTTGAATTACTTTTTTAAAAATTAAAATTCTTGGTCGAAGATTTATCTCTTTGGTTGAAAATGTAACTATTGTGGTTGATAATTCGTTTTTTTTTTGATTGCCAAATAATCCATTTCTAGTGGAAAATACATCTTCTTTATTAAAAACTGAACTATTTTGTCAAAAGTTAAAGAAATGTGTGAAAAATTAATTTTATTTTTTGAATATTTAATTATTTTTTTGAAAACTTTATTTTATGAAAATTAATTTCAAGTTTAATTTTTTTAATGTATCTTTTAGTTAATCTTTTAGTCAAAAATTATAATATTTGGTTGAAAATTAATGTATTCTGTTGAAAGTTCGTCTTGTTTGTAAGAAATGTATTCTTATTAATTAAAATTACATCTGTTTGGTTAAAAATTTAAATATTTTTTGGAAAATTTATTTTATTTTGTTGAAAATTTAATTTTTTGATGGAAATTCATTTTTTTAGTTTGAAAATTCAACTGATTCTAAAAAAACTCGACTTATTAGGTTAAATATGCCACTTTTCACTTGAAAATGGAATTGCTTTATCAAAAATGAGCTTTTTTGGTTCAAGATTCATAATTTTAGCTGAAACTCCTTTTTTTTAATTCTTTTTTTGTTTTTGAAAATTTAACTATTCTATTTTTGGTTTAAAATTGATCTATTTTGTCGAAAATTTTTCTTTTTTGCTTGAATGCAACTTACTGGAAAATTCTCTTTGGTTGAAAATTTTAATATTTTGGTTGATAATTTGTTGTTGCTTTCTGATTGAAAATATAAGATTTTAAATTGAGAATGTAATTATTCCATTTTTGGTTAAAGTACCATTTTTTTGGTTGTTAAAATTGCAGATATTTTCTTGATAATTTTCATGGTTTGGTCAAAAATTCATCTTTTTTGGTAGAAAATTAATTTTTCTATTTCAAAATTTAACTCTTTTGTTGAAATGAAAAAAAAAAATTTGTAAGAAATTCATTTTGTTAGTTGAAGATTAAACTATTTTCTTGAAAATAATTTTTTTCTAACGAAAATTAAGTTTATGAGCTGAATTTTTTATGTTGAACATTCATTTTTTTAGTAAAAAATTACACGATTTGATTGAAAATTTGTGGATTTTTTAAAAAATTTTTCGCATTTGGAAGAAATTTATTTTTCTTGGTTGAAAATTCGTCTGTTTTTTTGAAAATTTAACGAATTTTATTGAAAATTCATTTTAGTTAGTAATTAAAATTAATTGTATCACTGAAAATTTAGCTATTCTATTTTTGTTTAAAAATTTACCTTTTTTAGATAAAAAATCATTCACTGTCTTGAAAATTTCATTATTTTAGTAGAACATTCATATTTCTTGGTTGAAATTGCAAATTTTGGCTTAGAGACTCAGATTCTTTGTAGGGAATTCCTCTTTTTGCTCGAAAATTCAACATTCTGGATAAAAATGTTATTTTTTATCGCCTACAAAATATTTCTGCGTTGAAAAGTCAACACTTTTTGGCGAAAATTACTCTTTTTGGTTTGGTGATAAATATGTTTTGGTAGATGATTCAACTAGTTTGTTGAAAATTCGTACTTTTTGGTGGAAATATCAACTGTTAAACTTTTTGTTGAGAATTTATTTTTTTGGTTCAAGATTCATCTCTTTCGTTGCAAATTTAACTATTTTGTTAAAAATGAGTTTTTTTCTTGTTGAAATTTAATTGTTTCATCTGGAAATTTAATTATCATATTTTTGGATCAATATTTATCCTTTTTAGTTGAAAACTCAACTCTTTCGTTAAAAATTCGTCTTTTTTGGTAAAAAATTTATTTGATTGATTATCTTTTATTACAAATTTAAGTATTGTGGTCAAAAAATTTTCTTTGTTAAGAATTAATTTTTTTTAACTTAAAATTAATTTTTTTTGGTTAAAAATTTATATTTTTGGTTGATGAATCAACTATTTGGTTGAAAATTAATCTATTTAATTAAAAATTCAATACCCCTTCATATGATTTTAAATCGTCTCACGTAATTTGTGGATGAACTTTTATATTGATAAGTTTTTTTTTTTTTTCCTTTCTCACAAATTTGAACTCTTTTCAGTTGATGTTCGCGTTTTTTCGTTCAGCATAATAGTCTCTTTAGATTACTTGATGAAAGTTAAAGATTTTTTCGCGGCTGCTGATGAAAGTTCCAATCAACAATCGACTCAAGCGGCCCTAAAAGTTCCTGAGACAGTTGCTAAGAAAAAAACGGTGCAAACATTGACTCCAGATCCGCCCAAGTTTACAGTTAATATACACATCGAAAAACCTGATATCATTCTTCTGGAAGACATGGACGACATTGATTCTAATTGCATTATTCTCAACGTATGTTTATCCATTATCTAATATTTTTACAGGGTGTCTTCTGAATGGAAAACCTGGAAAACCTGGAATTGTTGAGACATTTTTATGTAACTGGAAAAACCTGGACATGTCAAGGGGATTTTTTTTAAAGTCAGGCAATTTTTTCGAGAGCTTGATTAATTTTTTTTTAATTGGAATATAAAATTGAATAAGAATGATTCTTAATTTGTAAAAGTAGCTTTATATTACTAGTTAACTATTTCGTTAAAAATTCGTTTCTTTAATTAAAATTCCAAGTATCTGGTTGAAAATTAAACATTTTGTTTGGAATTTTTTCTCTCTCTTGATTAAAAAAATTTTTTAGTTAAAAATTCAACTCATGCTGAAAACATGTTTTTAATTGAAAACATGCAAAAACAAACAATTGAAAACATGTTTTTAATTGAATTCAACTTTTAAAAATTAACATATTTTTTGGTTAAAATATGAACAACTACATTTTTCGTTCAGAATTAATCTTTTTTAAAATAAGCATTTAATTACGCGGTTGAAGGTTAAACTCTTTTGTTAAGAATTAATTTTTTCGGTTAAAGATTTATTTTTTTAAATTGAAAATTCGTTTTTCCCGTTGCAGAACATTATTTTTTTTTTACTATAAATTAACTTTTTCAGTTTAAACTTTAACTGTTTTATTGAAAATGTGTTGTTTTTTTTGGTTGATTTTTTTAAACTGAAAATATAACTATTCCTGTGAAATATTTCATCGTTTTAACATCAATTTTCGTAAATCAAAATTTGAGTATTTAATTCTTGGTGGGAAATTAAACTTTTCCAGCCAAAGATTCATCATTTTAGTTGAAAATTCATCAGCTTGGTTGAAAATTAATTTTTTTATCTGATAAATTGAACTATTCCATTTTTGCTTGAAAATTGTTCTTCTTTATTTGAAAAATCATGTATTTTGTTGAAAAATTGTCTTTTTTGGTAGAAAATTAATCTTTTTGTTTGAAAATTTATCACTTGGTTGAAAATTCATGTATTTTGTTGAAAAAGCTTCTTTTTTTTGGTAGAAAATAGTCTTTATTTTTGAAAATTAATCTTGTTTAAAAATTCATCTTTTTGGTTTAGAATTGATCTATTTTAGTGAAAGATTCATCATTTTAAATGAAAATACATCACTTTGGTTTCTATTTTTTTGTGTGGAAAATTAATTTTTTTATCTGAAAAATTAACTATTCAATTATTGGTTAAAAATATATTTTTTGTTTAAAATGATCTTTTTTCGTTGAAAATTCAACTATTTTTTAGAAAATTAATGTTTTTTATTGAAAAATTGTCATTTTTGTCAGAAAATTAATTTTCTTTTTCGAAAATTCATTTTTTTGGTTGTTTTCTAGTTAAATAGGGTCATTTTAGTTGAAAATTCATCCATTTGGTTAAAAATTCACGTTTTTCAGGTAAATAGTTAAATATACTTTTTGTTTGAAAATTCATCTTTTTGGTTCAAAATTCAACTATTCCAGTTGAAGATTCATCATTTTAGTTGAAAATTCATTAGTTTGATTAAAAATTAATTTTTTAAGCTGATAATTGAATTATTCCATTTTTGCTTGAAAATTGATATTTTTTAGTATAAATTCTTTCAACTGAAAATTTAACTATTCCTTTCTTGGGTGGAAATTTTTCTTTTTTAGTTCAAAATTCAACTACTTAATTGAAAATTTGATCTTTTTTATTTGACAATTTATGTATTTTTTAAAAGCTCTTTTTTTGTAGAAAATTAATCTTTTTGGATGAAAATTAATTTTTTTTTTCAAAAATTCATCTCTGGTTAAAAATATAAGCTTTTCAGTTGAATATTCGTAATTTAGGTTAAAAATTAATCTTTTTGTTTGAAAATTCAAGTTTTCCAGTTAAACTTTATCATTTTAGGTGTAAATCTTTCTTTTTGGTTGAAAATTTAAGTTTTCTAGTTAAATATTCATCATTTTAGTCAAAAATTCGTCACTTTGGTTGAAAATTGTTCTTTTTTATTTGAGAATTCATGTATTTAAATGAAAATTCAACAGTTTGTTTGTAATTTTTCTCTCTCTTGACCGAAACACTTTCTTAGTTGAAAATTCAACTTATGTTAAAAAGTCGTCATTTGTGATTGAATTCAATTATTTTTTTATTAAAAATTAACATTTTTTCGGTGTAAATATCAACTACTACATTTTTCGTTTAGAACTCATCTGTTTTGGAAGAAAAATTTAATTACTTGGTTGAAAGTTAAACTCTTTTGTTAACAACTAATTTTGTTGGGTTAAGATTTTTTTTTTTAAATTGAATATTCGTTTTTTTCTTTGCAGAAAATTAATTTTTTTTACTAAAAATTTATCTTTTATAGTTGAAACTTCAACTATTTTATTGAAAATTCATGTATTTTTTGATGAAAAATCGTCTTTTTTGATAAAATATAATTTTTTTGTTTGAAAATTAATTTTCTTTTTCGAAAATTAATCTATTTGGTTATGCATCATTTTAGTTGAAAACTAATCACTTTAGTTGAATATTTGTTTCTTTTGTGGTGAAAAATAAATTTTTTCAATTGAAAATTTAATTATTCCATTTTTGGTTGAAAAGTGATATTTTTTTGTTCGAAATTCAACTATTTGGTTGAAAATTCATGTATTTTGTGGAAAAATCGTTTTTTTCTAGAAAATAATCTTTTTATTAGAAATTATAATTCTTGTTTGAAAATTCATCTTTTTGAATGAGAATAAAACAGCTTGTTTAAAAGTAAAAGTCTTTTGTTAAAAATTTATCTATTTCATTCAACGATGCATCACTTTTGGTCAAGTTTTTCTTTTTATAGAAAAATAATTTTTTCAAATGAAAAATTAACTGTTCCATTTTTGGTTGAAAATTGTTCTTATTTGAAAATTCGTCTTTTTCATTTGAAAATTCATGTATTTGTTGAAAAATCGTCTTTTTAGTAAAAAATTAATCTTAATTTTTCCACATAAATATTTATCGTTTTGGTTGAAAATTGGTTTGTTTTTTGGTGGAAAATAAATTTTTTCAAATAAAAGTTTAACTATACAATTTTTGATTTAAAATTAGTCTTTTTTATTTGAAAAATTATATTTTTTGCCAGAGAATTAATCTTTTTGTTTCAAAATTCATCATTTTAGCTGAAAATTTATCCTTCTGTTTAAAAATAAAATTATTTGGATAAAATTTAAACTCTTTTGTTAAAAATTCATCTACTTCAGGTAAGGATTCATCATTTTAGTTGAAAATTCATCACTTGGTTCAAAATTTGTTAGTTTTTTGCGGACAATTAATTTTTTCAACTGGAAATTTAATTCTGCTATTCTCGGTTGAAAAATAATATTTTCTAGTTTAAAATTCAACTATCTGGTTGAAAATTGATGTATCTTGTTGAAAATCGTCTTTTATTTTGTAAACAATAATCATTATTTTTGAAAATTAATCTTTCTGTTTAAAAATTCATCTTTTTGGTTTAGAATTTATCCATTTCCGTCGTAGATTCATCATTTTAGTTGTAAATACATCACTTTGGTTACAATTTTTTTGTGTGGAAAATTAATTTTTTTTGTGGAAAATTAATTTTCTTGATGAAAAATTAGCTGTTCAATTATTGGTTGAAAATAGATATTTTTTAGTTCAAAATTGATCTTTATTCGTTAAAAATTCATTTATTTTTTAGACAAATTGATTTTTTTTTAAATTGTCATTTTTGTTAGGAAATTAATCTTTTTGTTTGAAAATTAATTTTCTT
This sequence comes from Amphibolips quercusostensackenii, assembly GCA_032357855.1. Classification (NCBI taxonomy): domain Eukaryota; kingdom Metazoa; phylum Arthropoda; class Insecta; order Hymenoptera; family Cynipidae; genus Amphibolips; species Amphibolips quercusostensackenii. The sequence goes on along the minus strand of JAUELO010000179.1, from coordinate 3,642,585 downwards.
TTTCGAAAATTCATCTTTTTGGCTGAAAATTGGAGTTTTTCAGTTAAATATTCGTCATTCAAGTTAAATATTCATCTTTTTGTTCGAAAATATAAGTTTACTAGTTAAATATTCATTATTTTAGATAAAAATTTATCTTGTTTAAAAATTCAAACTTTCCAGGTAAATATTTATTATTTTAGTTGAAAATTCTTCACTTTAGTTGAAAATTAAAATTTTCTAGTTTAATATTCATCATTTTAGTTGAAAATTCATCACTTTTGTTGAAAATTTGTTTCCTTTTTTGTGGAGAATACATTTTTTTCTTTGGAAATTTAACTGTTCTATTTTTGTTTGAAATTTGTTTTTTTTTTTAATTTGAAAAATCATGTTTTTTTGTTGAAAAATCGTCTTTTTTGGTAGAAAATAAATGGAAATTTATCAGTTAGGTTAGAAATTAATTTTTTCAACTGATAATTGAACTATTTCATTTTTGCTTGAAAATTGATCTTCTCAGTTCATATTTTTTTAAGTTCAAATTTTTTTATTTTAAATTTAACTGTTCCATTTTTGGGTGAAATTTTTTTTAGTTCACAATTCAACTGTTTCATTGAAAATTAATTTTTTTGTTTGAAACTTAATCTTTTTGTTTGCAAATTAATTTTATTTTACGAAAATTCATTTTTTCGGTTGAAAATTTAAGTTTTCTATTTAAGTATTCGTCATTTTAGTTGAAAATTCATCTTTTTATTTGACAATCGTCTTTTTTGGTAAAAAATTAATATTTTAGTTTGAAAATTAACTTTCTTTTTCGAAAATTCATCTTTTTGTTTGAAAATTTAAGTTTTGTAGTTAAATATTCATGATTTTTGTTAAAATTTTTTGTTTTGTTTGAAAATCCAAGTTTTGCAGCCAAATATTCATCATTTTAATTAAAAAATTAATCTTTTTGTTTAAAAATTCACATTTTCTGCCTAAATATTCATCATTTTAGTTGAAAATTCGTCACTTCGATTAAAAAGTTGTTTTTTTTGTGGAAAATAAATTTTTTTAATTGAAAATTTAACTATTCTATTTCTGTTTGAAAATCGTTCTTCTTTATTTGATAAATCATGTATTTTGTTGAAAAATCGTCTTTTTTAGTAGAAAACTAATCTTTTTAGTTGAAAATTCAATTTTTCCAGTTAAGTATTCATAATTTTAGTTGAAAATTCATTTTTTTCAAATAAAATTATTTGTTGAAAATGCAATATTTTTACTGGAAATTTTAGGAATTTGAAGCCGTTTAAATTGAACTTAATGTAGTACCCACATTAATTTTATCAAAATGAGCCCTGAATTTCAGATATAAGAAGATTAAATAAAAATTCGAATTATTCAAATTGATGAACCTAATGGATAAATTCAAGAAATGATTAATTCTGTTAATTTAATTTAATTATTTAGTCGATCCATGGTGCTAATATATTTAAGAATATCTCTAATATCATTTGCCAAAGCTTTTAAAATCAAACATATTACTTTCATCCCTAGAAACTGAAAAAAACTTGAAATACCTGTAAAAAGTCTGGAATCATCAAGGAATGTTTTCCAGGATTTGAGTAGACACCCTGTTTCAAGACTTGTTGAAATATGTTCTATAATATTTTATTTTATTTTTAATATAATTGATCTATTGATTATTTTTGTCAGAATGAAATACTGCTGAAAGTACGAATGCTGGGAGAACATCAAGTGATATCAGGATCTATCAAAGATTTGTCAATCACGACTGGAATTTATAATCCACAGAAGAGAGCAGATTCGATGTATGAAGTTTTGAAACCATGTAGTATTAGTGTTGCAGGTTCGACACCTGAAGGTGAAGGCTTGCACTTGGACGTTTGTTTTACGGATATTCACGTCTCAGTTTCGCCAGGAGTTATTGAAATTTTGAATAAAGTTGCTCAAACGGTGACTAAGAAAGACGAGGAGGACAGTGAAGTTGAAAAACCAGGTCCTAGTCACGAAGGTCTTTGGTTAATAACTCCTTTTGATGAAAAAGATTACTGGTTCTTGAAAACAGGTATGCCTATTTATCAAGCGATTTTCAGACTCAAAATCATTTTTTTCTTTTCTAAAGAGAGACTAAATGGTCTAAAATGTTGCGTATAGAACTCTCTGAACTGATATTTTAAGAATGTTGAAAGTGTACTTTAATTTTTATTTAAATTATTATTGTTCAGTCTATAAATTATTTAAATTATTATTTATTTATCTCAGGCTTCACAGCCTTATAACTATTTTCTTATTTTTTTCATTTTTCCACTTAAATCCGAACTGAATTAATAATACCCAGTATGAAAATCCAACTATTCTTGGTTAAAAGTGAATTACTTTTGGTTGAAAAGTCTACTATTACATGTTTGGTTAAGAATTCATCTTTTTTGGTTAAAAATATGATTATTTGATTGAAGCTTTTATTATTTTGTTGAAAATTCAGCAATTTTGGTAGAAACTTTAATTATTTTGTCTTAAAAATTCAATAATTTCTCAGACATTTTTTTTCTAATTTGATTGAAAAGTTTTTCATTGTTGAAAATTCTACTCTTGTTAAAAATTTGTCTTTTTTGGTTAAAATATCAACGTTTTATTACATTTTTCGTTGACAATTCATCTTTCTTATTAAAAATTTCCCCACTAGTTTGAAATACAAACTATTTTTTCAAAAAATAATTTTTTTGGTTGAGATTCAATATTTTAGTTGAAAATTCTACCCTTGTTGAAAATTCATCTCTTTAATATAAAAATTCATCTCTATTGATAGAAATTGCTTTTTTTTTTAATTAATGTGATTTGGTTGAAAATTAAACTATCTGGTTGAATGTTCGTCTTTTTTATTCAAATATTAACGTTTTATTTTATTTTTCGTTTTAATTCATCTTTTTTTATTAAAAATTCAACCACTTGATCGAAGTACGAAATATTTTCTTAAAAAATAATTTTTTTAGTTGAAGATTCATTATTTTAGTTGAAAATATGTCTATTTTGTTAAAAATGTAACTATTTTATTGAAAATTTGTTTTTTTTTATTAGTTTTTCAATTGAAAATTAACCAATTCCATTTGTGGTTACAAATTCAACTTTTTTGTTGACAATTGGACATTTTTGGTAAAAACTTCAAATATTTTGACCTGAAAATTCAAGAATTTGTTTGAAATTTAGTTCTTTTTCAAATAAAAAATTTTTCATGGTTGAAAATTTTACTTTTTTGAAAATTTATTTCTTTGGTATAAAAATTCATTCCTATTGATAGAAATTTCATTTTTTTAATTAATTTTATTTGGTTGATAAATCAACAATTTGGTTAAAAATTCAACTAGTTGTTTGAAAATGGAATTATTTTGTTGAAAAACTAATTTTTATTTATTTTTTTCAATTAATTTGTTTGAACTGAGAATTTAATAATTCTGTTTTCGTTTAAAAATTCATATTTTTTTGGTTAAAGTTCAATTGCTTACTGAAAATTCGTCTTTTTTGGTAAAAAATTCAACTATTTGGTTAAAAGTCACCTTTATCTTTAAAATTTCTATTTTCGTGTTGAACATTCAACTGTTATTTTTAATTCACATTATTGGCTTGAAAATTCATCAATTAGGTTTAATTTTTCTTCTCTCTTGACTGATAGAAATTTCATCTTTTTTTGTTAAAAATTAATCTGTTTTTTTAAGAAAAAAGTATCTATGCTATATACTTCTTGCAAAGTTTTACTGCTTCATTAGAAATACATTTTTTGGTTTAAAAATGAAACATTCCAGTTGAAAATTCGAAAATTGTGGTCTGGAAATTCATTAATTTGGTTCAAACTTTCTTTTTTTTGCCCGAAAAATTTTTCTTTGTTCAAAAATCAAGTCTTTTTACAACTCGTTCTTTTTGGTTTAAAAATTCGTCTTTTTTACTAGAATTTTCATATTTTTTTGTTGAAAATTCATCTGTTGTGGTTGAGAAAAAAATAATTTAGATCCTTCTTTGAAAGTGCTACTTCTTTCTAAAAAATACATTCTTTTTGTTGAAAATTAATCATCTTATTAGAATATTCGCCTTTTTGTTTTGGAAATTTAACAATTTGTCTGTTTGGTCTAAAAATTCATCTCGTTTGATACAAATTGCATCTTTTTTGGTTGAAAATTAATCTTTGTCGGTTTAGGAAAAAAATTATTTTATAAAAGTCTGCTAATTTTTTTAAATTTTTGTATTTTTAGTTTCAAAATTCTTCTCCTTTGATAGAAATTTTACCAGTTTTAGCTGAAACTTAATCTGGCTTAGTTGAAGAAAAAATATTCAACTACTTCGTGAAAAGTCTATTACTTTGTTGAATATTCATATTTTCGGTTTGAAAATTCATCTCTTTTGATGAAAATTGCATTTTTTCTGTTTGAAAATGAATCTGTTTTTACTGCGGGAAAAAGTTCAACTTTTTGGTTAAAAATTCGCCTTTTTGACTTTAAAATCTAACGATTTGGTTAAATTTGTGTTCTCTCTTGACTAAAAAAACTTTCTTCGTTGATAATTCAACTCCTGATGAAAATTCCTCTAATTTCATAGAAATATCGACTTTTTTGGTTAAAAATTAATCTTTATTGCTTAAGGAAAGAAAATCAACTACTTGGTTGAAAACTCAACTACTTTGTAAAAATTTTTTTTTCGTAGATTAATAATTTTGGTTGAAAATATTAATCTTTTTCGCTTAAAAATTTAACACTTTGGTTGACATTCTTTTTCATTTGACTGAAGAATCTTTCTTGGTTGAAAATTTGTATTTTTGATTTGCACAATTATCTGTTTTGGTAGAAAATAATTTTTTTGTTGTTGAAAATTAATTTTTCAAATCAAAATTCAACTATTCCAGTTTTAGATGACAATTGATAATTTTTAGTTGAAAATTCAACTATTTCATTAATAATGAATCTGTTTTGGTTAGACATTCGTCATTTTTTATAGAAATTTCATATTTTCTGTTTGAAATTCAATCTGATTTGACTGCAGAAAAAAAGTTCAAATTTTGGTTAAAAATTCGACTACTTTGTTAAAAATTATTTTTTTTTTGTTGAAAATTCATAATTTTAGTTGAAAATTTACTTTTTTAACTTAAAAATTTAATAATTTGGCTGGACTTTTGTTTCTGTCTTGACTAAAAAGTCTGTCTTGACTAAAAAGTCTTTCTTGGCTAAAAAGTCTTTCTTGTTTTAAAATTCAACTCTTGTTAAAAATTCGTCTTTCTGATTTGAAAATTCATCTCCTCTAATAGAAATTTCATCTTTTCGTTGGAAATTAATTTTAATTTCGTTGAAAATTTGAGTACTTTTTTGAAAATTCGTCTTTTTGAATTGAAATGTCGAGTATTACATTTTTCGTTTTGAAATTTAATTTTTTAAACTGAAAATTAATTTTTTTGTTGTTGAAAATAAACTGTTTGGTTTGAAAACAACTTTTTTGTTTAAAATTCATATTTTCGTGTTAAAAATTCAACAGTTTAGCAGAAAACTCGCCTTATTGGCTTGAGAATTATAATTATGCTTTTAATAATATAATAATTATAATGATTATTGTTGAAAATTTAACAGTTTGGTTAAATTTTTTTTCTCTCTTGACTTAAAAAACTTCTATGGTTAAAAATTCGAGTCTTTTTGAAAAACTATCTTTTTGGTTTGAAAATTACTCTCTTTTGTTAGATATTTCATGTTTTTTGTTTAAAAAAATATTCAACTACTTGGTGAAAAGTCTACTATTTTGTTGAAAATTTGTATTTTTAGTTTGAACATTCATCTATTTTGGTAGAACATTTTTTTTTATTGGTTTAAAAATAATCTTCTTATTAAAAATTCAACTATTGTAGATTTGGATGAAAATTATTGATAATTTCTAGTTGACAACTCAACTGTTTGATTAAAAATTAATTTATTTTGATTAAAGATTCTTTTTTGTCATAAATTAATCTTCATGGTCGGAAATCCATCTCTTTGGTTGAAATTTTAACTTAAAATCTTACAAATTAAAAATTTTTTAAATTAAATTTGATACATCCATATTCATTTTGTTTAAAAGAATTTGTTCCCCTATTATCGTAAAGAATTTCCTTATTTGTCCTCTTTTTAGAGCATTCAACCTGTGAAGCCTCTGATACCGTTACAGTTAAAAAATTATTGTTTTTTTGGAGGCATAATAAATTTCTGTAGTCCAAAATTTAAAAAATTTTAGGCCCTGAAAAAAAGTATTATTTGCAGAAGTTGGAGTGGAAGCCATTGAAGAGATGATTTTGAGTGACGAGGAATGCATAACGGTTTATAAACCGGAAGTGGCCATCATTTCTGCGCCTGTGATTTTACTAACTTTGGAAGCGGGAGTTGGAATTAAAACTCTGCCTATGCTTTTATTCCATTTGGGTTTTCAGAGCAGTGTGAATGATTGGAGTACCAAAACAGTTAGTGGATTCCATTAAAATATATTCGCCTATTTCCCCTTTTTATTTTTGATCCCCAGCAAGTCCCTATTTGAAAATTTTTTCCTAAATTTCCTCTAATTTAATTAAAATTCCCCTCAAAGTCCTCTGATTAAGACGAAAATTGTAGCGATCTTTCTGAAATCTTTGTAAAATCTCTTTAAATCTTTTGGCATTTTTATTATTTTTAAATTAAATTTAGAATTAAATACGAGATCAAATAAAAATCTTATACGATCGAATAATTTTAGAAAACAAATAATAATTTCAAGAATTTCAAGTTCAAATATAGTGGTTTTTTTTACAAAAATAGAGTTATAATTTTAAAATTTTATTTCTAAAAGAGAAAATTTAAATTGTTATTGATTTTTTAATAATAAAGGCAATAACTCTGTTTTGAACTTTTTGATCAAATGTTTTAAAAATGACAAAGGATTCTATTCATAACCCCTTAATAAAATGTATTTCTGAATGCTTCCAAGTATTATTGAGAAAAGAGAACATTTTGGTTGTAAATGGTTTTTAGTATTAAGAAGTAATTCTACTCTAAATATTTTTCTACCGCTACATAATTTAAAAAAATTTTCACGCTTTTAAAGAGCGCAGTTTTAAAATTTTTTTGTGATTTAAAAAAAAATATATAGAAAAATGAGAATTATTTCTAAAGATATTTCGAAGATTTAGACATTTCGAAAAGATTCTAAAGTAATTCAACATTTGAAAATGTTAAAAAAATTTTTTAACAAAATGTAGATTTTTTAAGATTTGGGAATAAATTTTTTTATGCTTTTTAAGTAGTTTGGAAGGTTTAAGATAATTAAATTTGTTTTTTGTATTGATTTTTTGTTTTTAAGAAAATATGTAAAAATATTTTAAAAATTTCAAATGATTTTCTAAAATTTTGGAAAAGAATGTAGACGATCGTAAAATAACATTTTTCAATTCACAAAAATTAAAAAAAAATTTTTGTTAAATTTACATAAGCTTAAGAGATATTTAGAAGTTTTAAAAAGATACAACAATGATATTTAACTTTAAAATATTTCAAAAAATTTAAAACAAAATGTAGTTTTGAAAATTAAAAAAAAAAATAAAACGCGTTTTAAGAATTTTAAAAAGTTTCAAGAGATTAAAAAAAATTTCTTAAGGTTTCCATGAAAATTTCTAATGATTTGTCATTTTACCAAATTTATTTTAAGAAAATATTAAATAAATAATGAAATTAAATATTTGAAAAGATATGAAAGGATTGCAAAACAACGTTTTTCAATTTAGAAAAATTTTAAAAAATTTTGAACAAATTGGCATAAGTTTAAGAGATATTTCGAAGTTTTGAAAAGATACAAAACTAATTTTTAACAAAAAATTTAAAGCAAATTTAAAACAAAATGTAGATTCTTGAAAATTTACAACAAAAAATTGAAAAGTGTTTCAAGAATTTTGAAAAATTTCAAGAGATTAAAAAATTTGTCTTAAGATCTCGGTGAAAATTTCAGACGATTTTTTATTTTACAAAATTTATTTTAAGAAAATATCTGAAAAGATTTGAAATTTGGAAATATTTGAAAAGATTGTAAAACAAAAATTTTCAATTCAGAAAAATTAAAAAAAAATGTAGAAGAAATTGGCATTACTTAAAAGATATATAAAAGTTTTGAAAAGATACAAAAATAATTTTTAACTTAAAAAGGTTTCAGCAAATTTAAAACAAAATGTGGATTTTGGAAAATTTACAAAAAAAAAATAAAAGCGCTTTAAGAATTTTGAAAAGTTTCAAGAGATTAAACGAATTTTTTAAAGATTTATGTGAAAATTTCAAACGATTTTTTTTACAAAAATTTATTTCAATAAAATATTTAAAAATATTGGAAATTTTAATATATGAAAAGATTGTAGAACAAAATTTTTCAGTTCAGAAAAATTGTAAAAAAATTTTAAGAAAAAATTTGTATAATTTTTAGAGATATCTAGAAGTTTTAAAAAGGTACAAAAATAGTTTTTAACTAAAAAAATTTTCAATAAATTTGAAAGAAAATGTGGATTTCTTTAAAATTTACAAAACAAAATTAAAAAGCGTTTTAAGAATTTTTTTAAGTTTCAAGATATTACAAAAATTTTCTTAAGATTTCTGTGAAAATTTTAAATTATTGTATATTTTACAAAATTTATTTTAAGAAAATATTTGAAGTGTTTCGAAATTTGATATTATTTGAAAAGATTTGAAAGTAATCTTTTCAAATATTTTCTCAAAATAAATTTTGTAATTGGAAAACCTAAAAAGATTTTCAAACACGTATAAAATATTTCGTAATTTTTTCCACGCGTTAAATAGTTCTAAACATCTTTTAAACTGACTTAAGTTTTTTGTAAAACTAAGTAAAATTATGTAAAATAAAAAAAAGTTAAGAAATTTTCTAGATACTTTTTTGAGATATTGAAATCTTGGAAAATTTTTTTGAATTTTTTCGAAAAAATTAGGAAAATTATATTCATATAACCGTAAAGCAAATAAACAAAGAAACTT
>JAUELO010000179.1:3588778-3609849 GCA_032357855.1 Amphibolips quercusostensackenii | reverse complement strand
GAAAAATCTATTTTGGTTGAGGACTCAGTTATTTTGTTAGAAACTCTTTTTTTATTGAAAACAAATTTTTTAAACTGAAAATTGAACTATTCCATTTTTGGCTTAAAATGTATCTTTTTGAGATTAAAAATCATATATTTTATTGAAAATTTATTGTGTTTGGAAGAAAATTAATCTTCGTGGTTGAAAAATCAACAATGAGGTTTAAAATTGTTTTCCTTTTTGACTGGAAAACTCTTATTGGTAAAAAATTCAACTATTTTTGGACAATTCGTTTTTTATTGAAACTTAATTTTTTAACTGAAAATTTGACTGTTCTATTTTTGGTTTGAGAGTTCATATATTTTGGTAGAAATTTCGTCTTTTTTTCGTTGAAAAATCTTTCTTGGTAGAAAATTTTCTCTTGACTGAAAATTTAACTCTTTTGTTGGAAATTCGTTTAAGTTGAAAATTCAATTATTTTTGTTGAAAATTCATCTCTTTGGTTGAAATTAACAGTTTTATTTAAACCTAATATTTACGGGTTGATAATTCAATTGTTTTGCTAAAAATTTCTCTTTGGCTTGAAAATTCTTTTTTTTTTGGTTAAAAATAATTTCCATTACTGAAAATTTAATTTAAATTTTTGGTAGATAAGTGATCTTTCTTGGTTGAAACTTTAACACTTTGTTAAAAAATCGTTTTTTCTATAAAGATTATTTTTTTTAACTGTAAATTTAACTATTCCATTTTTGTTGGAAATCTATCTTTTTTGTTGATTGAAAATTCAATTATTTGATTAAAAATTTGTCCTTTTGATTTGGAAATTCGTTTCTTTTATTGGAAATCTCACATTTTTTGGTTGAAATACCAGTTATCACATTTTTTATTGGTAGTTTATAATTTTTAGTTAAAAATTCCACTAGATGGTTGAATATTCATGTATTTTATTCAATATTCGTCTTTTTGGAAAAAAATTAATAATCTTTGTAAAAAAGTCATCTTTTAGTTAAAAATGTATCAGTTTGATCAAAAATCACTCAATTTTGTTAAAAAAGGAACTTTTTTTGTTTGTTGTTAATTCTTTTTGTTTAAAAATTGTACAATTTTGTGTAAAATTAATCTTTTTCAGTTCACAATTTTATCTTCTTGGTTAAAAATTCAACTTTTTTGATTGAAAATTCAATTCTTTTGTTAAAATGTTCAACATTCGTCTTTTTTCATAAAAAATTTGGTTAAAAATTATTGTGTTTTTTTTTAAAGGCAACTGTTTTTGTTCCTTGTTCATTTTTTTTTGTTTAAAAATTCGACAAATTGGTTTAAGATTCATCTTTTTTGGTAAACAATTAATCTTTTTGTTTAAAAATTCATCTTTTGGTTAATCAACCATTAGGTTAAAAATTACTCTATTTTGCTAAAAATGCAACTGTTTTTTGTTGCTGCTCATTCTTTTAATTTGGAAATTTAACAATTTGGTGTAAAATTCGTCTCTTTAGTTGAAAATTCATCTTTTATTAGTTAAAAGTTAAATTATTTTTGTTAAAAGTTTTGTTCAATATTGGTCTTTTTTGGTATAAAATTAATCACTTTTGTTGAAAAGTCATCTTCTGGTTAAAAATGAAACCATTTCATTAATAATTACTCTGTTTTGTTAAAAATGCAACTGTTTTTGGTTGTTGCTCATTTTTTTAATTTGAAAAGTAGCCAACTTGATTTAAAATTCGTCTTTTTTGGGTAGACAATTAATCCTCTTTGTTGAAAATTCATTTTTCTAGTCGAAAATTCAACTATTTGGTTAAAAATTTATCAATTTTGTTGATAATGAAATATTTTTACTTGAAATGTTAAGAATAAAAAGCGTTTTAAATTAAATTTAATATAGCACCTGCATTTATTTTATTTAAAAGAATTTATTCCCCTTTTTTTGAAAATTCTCGATAAATCGATAAAATTTTTTAATTATTAAAATTATCGTTAAAGTTGAAAAAAATTTTTTTTGGCTCCTTCTTTGTTGAGGATTCAACTAATTTGTCGAAAATTCGTGTTTTTGGTTGAATTCAACTGCTTTCGATTGAAAACTAAAACATTTTTTAGTTGAAATATTAATTATTACATTTTTCCTTAAAAATTCATTTTTTTCGGTTGAAAGTTAAACTCTTTTTTTCAACTCGTTTTTTTGTTGGGTATTCATCATTTAAAATTATTATGATTTTTTTAAAATACATTTTTTAAACTGAAATTTTAACTAATGCAGTTGAATATTTCACCATTATAGTTGAAAATTTATTTTTTCAACTGAAAATGTTAGTATTCATTTTTTTAATTAAAAATTTATCTTTTTGGTTAAAAATTTAACTATTTTGTTAATAAATATATTTTTTTAAACTTATAATGTAACTATTTAATTTTTCGTTTTAAATTTCTCTTTTTTAGTTGAAAATTCTTATATTTTGTTGAAAATTCATCTTTTTGGTTGAAAATTTAACTATTCCAGTTGAAAATCAATTATTTTAGTTGTAGATCTATCATTTCACTAGAAAATTCATCTTTTTGGTTGAAAATTCAACTACCTGGTTAAAAGTAAAACTCTCTTGTTAAAATTCACTTTTTTTGTTAAAGGAATATTTTAATTGAGCATTCATCTCTTTGGTTAAAAGCTTAACTATTTTGTTAAAAAAATTTTTTTTAACTAAGAATGATTATTTAATTTTTGGTTGAGAATGGATCTTTTTTGGGTGAAAATTCTTATATTTTGTTAAAAATTTGTCATTTTTGGTAGAAAATTAATCCTCTGGGTTGATGATTCACCTTTTTTGGTTGAAAATGCAATTGATTGGTTGAAAATTATTAGTTTTTCAAATCATTTTTTTTAAACTAACAATTTAACTAATACAGTTGAATATTTCATCATTGTAGTTTAAAATTGATTTTTTCAGCTTAAAATGTAAATATTTAATTTTTGGTTGAAAATTCATCTTTTTTGGTAGAAAATGAATTCTCTTGGTTGATAATTCATCTTTTTGGTTAAAAATTGAACTGTACCAGTTGAAGATCAATCATTGTTGTTAAAGATCTGTCATTTCAGTAGAAAATTTACCCTTTTAGTTAAAAATTCAAGTGCGTGGTTGAAAGTTAAACTATTTTGTTAAAATTCACTTTTTTGTTGAAAATTGATCATTTTTAGTTGAAAATTCTTATTTTTTGTTGAAAATTAGTCTTTTTTGGTGGAGAATTAATTCTGTTGGTTAATAATTAATCTTCTTTGTTGAAAACTTAACTATTCCAGTTGAAAATCAATTATTTTGGTTGAAAATTTAACTATTTCAGTTGAAGATCAATCATTGTAGTTGAAAATTCGTGTTCTTGGTTGAAAATTTAATTTCCTGGTTGAAAGTTAAACTCTTTTGCTAAAATTCTTTTTTTGTAGAAGATCCATCATTTTAATTGAAAATTCATCTCTTTGATTAAAAATTTAACTGTTTTGTTGAAAATTAATTTTTTAACTAAGGATTTAACTATTTAATTTTTGTGTATTGATCTTTTTCATTTGAAAATTCTCATATTTTGTTAAAAACTTTTCTTTTTTGGTAGAAAATAATCCTCTTGGTTGATAATTCATCTTTTTGGTTGAAAATTCAACTATTCTAATTGAAAGTCAATCATTGTAGTTAAAAATTCATCTTTAATGTTGAGAATTCAACTGCTTTGTTCAAAGTTAAATTTTTTTTTTAAATTCACTTTTTTTGTTGAAGACTCATCATTTTAATTGAAAATTCATCCTTTTAATCGAAAATTCATCTATTTAGTTAAAAATTAATCTATTTTGTTGAAAATAAAATATTTTTATTCGAAATGTTAAGAATATAAAGCGTTTTAAATATAATTTAATACAGCTTCTACATTTATTTCTTTAAAATAATTTTCCCCCTATTTTTTTTTAATTTTAAATTTCGATGAATTGATAGAATTATTTAATTATTAAAATTATCGATAAAGTTAAACAAAAAATCTGTTTGGCTCCTTCTTCTAAGTGGGAAAATCGACATAAAAAAGGTGTATGGTCCCAAATTTGAAACATTTTCGGCTTTACTTTTCATCCAGAAGCAGAATCACACTTTTACATCATTTGCAGTTTAAAAGAGACTTTTTTTGCGCTTTATTTTCGCACGCATTATTACTTTGCAGATTTACGGTTAGCGACACTCATGAGATGAGTCATAAGGGCGTTATTTTTCGAATGTTTTTTTAATTTGGGTAAATTAATCTCTATTAAACTGTCACTTGTCACTTGTTTTACAGAAATCGAGTAAAGGTGGAAAAACCCACTCGAGTCCAAAAAAGGTAGAGAAAATACACTTCTGTAATGTCTAAGTGCTTTATGTGGCTGTTCATTGTTTGTCAAATGTGTTATGAAGCTTCTCTGCAAATTTTTAGCTTCTGAAGATTTCAGTAATCGATTTAGTCAAAAAATTAGTACTCAGACAAACGTGTCTCAGAGGAAATTGAAGATGCTTTCTTTATTTTAATATCAATATTTACATGTTTACAGAATAGAGCACACAAAATTGTCCCTTTATGGTCAATGGAAAAAAAAAAGAAAAATTATTATTGGACATTTTATAGCAGCTAAATGTAGTTAAGCATGAACAGATTGAACAGGGTGTCTATCTGACCGAGAAGTCGGGAAATCCGGAAAAAGACACGGAATTTTGTTAACCGGTAAATGACCTGTGAATAAATTTACTTATATGCAAATTGAAAGTTGTTTCATATATTTTATTACTCTAATTCTGAGTCGGAACAGAGAATTTGTAAAAAAATTGTAATTCTCGCTTGGATCGGTGAATTTTATAAAATAATTATATTTCTCAGTTTGGATAGAAAATGTAAATAAATGTAATTCTGACTCGGAACAGGGAGTTTTTGGAATTAATTTAATTTTGACTTGGTACGGGGCATTTTCTTAAAGAATTATCATAGAATAAATAAACAAAATGTAAAAAAAATCCTGTAAAGAATTATAATTTCGACTTTGGAACAGGGGATTTCCACAAAAAAAATATAATTTAGACATTAGGACAGGACATTTTTTTAAAGAATTATTATTGGACTTGAAACAGAATTTTTACGTTGAACAGGAATTTAGAAAACTAATTTTAATTTTGATTCAGGCAAAGGGAATTCAATAAAAAATCCCTGTTTAAATTCGGACTTATAGTTATTTTACAAAATCCTCTGATCAAAATCAAAATTGTAATTATTATTACTAAAAATTATCTGATGTTCCAACACAGAATTATAATTCTTTTCGAAAATTCTCTGTTCTAAACCAGACATATTTAAATATTTTAAAATCCTTTCAACTCTGTTAAATTGACCATGAAAAATTAATAATTGACCGGGAAATGACCGGAAATTTAAAATCGGCCATCGGATCGACACCCTGATGAAAAGATTTTGTAGAGTGGTGAAGGGCTTAGGTGGTGTAAAATGTGTGCGAAAAGTGATTAATAAAATTAGACAAATGTTTATAAGACGTTCGGAGTGTGCGAAAATATCTCTCCGGTTATTAACAAATCCATGAAATAATTTCAGCAGTGAAATAATTCCTGAAAGAAAGTTCTCACTCTCAGGATTATTATTCTATAATTTTATTAATTTAGTCTGATGTAATTAATCATTTAATAACCTGCAAACACTTAAAAAAGATTCTGCACTATTACCTGTTGTAAATTCTGCAACTAAATTAATTGTGTATATCTTTTTCAGAGCACAGAGGACCAGTTAAATGTTTTGTACCACCCAGAACATTTCAAAGGACCAATACTCTTTTCCTTTAAATCAAAAGCGTTTTTTGGAAAGAAAAAAGCGATGATCAGAGTCGAAGATGGAGACTGGTCGGATAAATTTTCTATAGATGTAGCAGGAAGCAAAGGAGTTGTTTCGTGTAAATACAACGATATAAGTTATCAGGTAATAATCTTTCATTTCCCTTTTTAAAAAGAATTTCCAGGCATAGGCCTCACTACACTATTGACACTATTTGGCATTTTTTTGAGCGATGACACTATTCTAATCATATTTCGAAAAAAATACTAAAGAAACTATTTTCAAAAAAAAAAGATTTTCAATTTAAATAAAAAACAGTTGAATTGGACGAAAAAAAAAACAATTTCCATCGAAACAGTTACATTTTCAACACAAAGGTGAGCTTTCAACAAAAAAGTTGAATTTTTAACCATATATTAAAATTTTTAAACAAAAAGATGAATTTTTAACACAGAAGAATAATTTTTTACACAAAAGAATAATTTTCTACCAAAAAAAAGAATTCTTAACACAATACATACATTTTTAGACAAATAGTTGATTTTTTAACCAAGACGATTAATTTTTTACCAAAAATAGATTGGCCAAATTTTCAATTTAAAAAACGAATTTTTTACAAAGTAGCTAAATTTTGTACCAAATAGATGAATTTTCTACCAAATTGTTGAACATTCGTGCTAAAAATAAGAATTTTCAACAAAGCAGTTGAATTTTCAACTGAAACTGATTATCTTTTAACCAACCAGTGGCATTTTTAACCAAAAAATGTAAAATGACTACACTAAGAGATTAATAACAGATGTAACAGAATGTAACAGATGTAACAGAATAAATAAAAAGATGAACTTTCAACAGAATAGTTCAATTTTTTTAAAAGATGTTGAATTTTGAAGCCAAAAAGACAAACTTTTACAAAAAAGTTAATTTTCAACCTTTAGTTGAATTTCAACAAAATAGTTAAATTTTCAAAAGAGAATAAATTTTTAACTAAAAAACACGAATTTGCAACAAAACTAGCCAATCTTCAGCTGAACTAATAAACATGAACAAAACATAAATAAATAAATATTACGAAGAAATGAATTAAACAAAATACATGAATCCTCAACTAAAACAGATTAATTTTTAACCAAACAGTTGCATTTTTGACTAGTAAAATTGTCATTATATTAAAAAAAGACAAATTATCAAAAAAATACATAAATTTCTAACTAAATAGTTGAATTGGATACAAAATTGTTGAATTTCTGTACCAAAAATAAGAATTTTCAACAAAAATGTTAAGTTTCAACAAAAAAGTTCATTTCAAACAATAAAGGTTATTTTCAATCAATGTATTGAATTTTTAACAAAATATTTCAGTGTTTAGATAAAAGAATGAATTTTTAACAAGAACAAAAAAAAAATAATTTCCAACTAAAATTTGCAATCTTCAAGTGAAAAAATGAACTTTTAAGAAAGTAGTTTAACTTTCAACCATGGAATTAAATTTTCTTCCTAAAAAGATGTATTTTCAACGAAAAAATGTAATGGTTGATATTTAAAAAAAAATTATTTAAAATAAATATTAGTTAAATTTAACCACAGAAACGAATTTTCAACAAAATAATTGAATCCTAAACTAAAACAGATTAATTTTTAACCACACAGTTGCATTTTTAATCAACAAAATTAATATTCTTCTAAAAAAAAAAAATTTCAACAAAATACATGAATTTTCAACTTAATAGTTGAATTGTTCACAAAATGGTGGAATTTTCGAGCCAAAAATACGAATTTTCAACAAAACAGTTGAATTTACAACCCGAGAATATGGAATCATCATCAAAAAAGTTGATTCTTAACCAATTAGTTGAATTTCCAACAAAATACTTTAATTTTCAGTTAAAAGAATGAATTTTTAACAAACAGTTGCATTTTTAACTAACAAAATTAATATTCGACCATAAAAGACGAATTTGCAACAAAACACATATATTTTTTAACAAATAGGTTAATTTGTTACCAAATTGTTGAATTTTTAAGCCAAAAATACGCATTTTCAACAAAGCAGTTGAATTTACAACCCGAGAATATGAATTTTTATCAAAAAATTTAATTTTTAACCAATCAGTTGAATTTTCAAGAAAATAGTTAATTTTTTAGTTGAAAGAATAAATTTTTATTGACAAAAAAACGCTTTTTTAACTAAAATTATCAATCTTCAACTAAGAAAAATGAACTTTTAAGAAATTAGTTCAACTTTTATTCCAGAAGTTAAATTTTCCTCCTAAAAAGATGTATTTTCAATAAAAAAATATAATGGTTAATATTTCCCTCAAAAAAAGATTTTAATTAAAAATAAAAAAATAATTTGGATTTAACCAAGAGCAACGAACTTTAAACAAAATATTTTCATCCTCAACTAAAACAAATTGATTTTTAACCAAACAGTTGAATTTTTAACTAACAAAATTGATATTTTACTAAAAAGACAAAATTTCAAGAAAATACATCAATTTTCAACTAAATAGTTAAATTGGTTACAAAATTGATGAATTTTCAAGCTAAAAATACGAATTTTCAACAATACAGTTGAATTTCCTACATGAGAAGATGAATTTTTAACAAAAAAGTTCATTTTTAACCAATCAGTGGAATTTTCACCAAAATGGTTAAATTTTCAGTTCAAAGAATGCATTCTTAAAAAAAAAATAATAATTTTAAATTAAAATTGTCAATTTTCAACTAAAAAATGAACTTTTAAGAAAGTAGTTCAACTTTCAATTAAGGAGTTGAATTTTCCTCCTATAAAGATGTATTTTTATCGAAAAAATTTAATGGTTGATATTCCCGCATAAAAGATTTTAATTTAAAATAAAAAGCAGTTTGTTTAACGAACAAAAACGAATTTTATAAAATACTTGAATTCTCAACTAAAACAGATTAATTTTTAACCAAACAGTTGCATTTTTAACCGGAAAATTTGATATTCTACTAAAAAAGACAAATTTTCAACAAAATAGTTAAATTAGTCATAAAGTTTTTGAATTTTCTAGCTGAAAATACGAATTTTTAACAAAACAATTGCATTTACACCCCGAGAATATGAATTTTCATGAAAAAAGTTTATTTTGAAACCAATCAGTCGAATTTTCACCAAAATAGTTAAATTTTTAGTTAAAATGATGAATTTTTATCAACAAAAAAAGCAAATTTTCAACTAAAATTGTCAATCTTTAACTGAAAAAATTAAATTTTAAGAAAGAACTTCAACTTTCAACCATTGAGTTAAATTTGCCTCATAAAAAGATGTATTTTCAACGGAAAAATCTAATAGTTGATATTTACACACAAAAATAAGATTTTAATTAAAAATAAAAAACAGGTGTATTTACCCAACAAAAACGAATTTTTAAGAAAATACTTGAATTCTCAACTAAAAAGATTAATTTTTAAACAAATAGTTGCATTTTCAACTGATAAAATTGATATTTTACTCAAAAAGGCTAATTTTCGAGCCAAAAATACGAATTTTAACAAAATAGTTGAATTTTCTACCCGAGAATATGAATTTTCATCAAAAGAGTTAATTTTCAACCAGTAAGTTGAATTTGTATCAAAATAGTTAAATTTGCAGTTAAAATAATAAATTTGTAATAAAATAGTTAAATTTTCAGTTAAAAGAAATTTTTTTTAACAAAGTAGTTAAATTTTCAGTTGAGAGAATGATTTTTTAGCAAAATAGTTGAATTCTCAGTTAAAAAAATGAATTTTTACTAGCAAGAAAAAAAACTAATTTTCCACTAAATTATCAATCTTTAACTAGAAAAAAATGAAATTTTGAAAAATTAGTTCAACTTTAAATCAAAGAGTTTAATTTTCTAAAAAGATGTATTTTCAACGAAAAAATGTAATGGTTGATATTTCTACCTAAAAAAAATTTTAATTTAAGATAAAAAACAGTTGAATTTAACGAATAGAAACGAGTTTGCAACAAAATACTTGAATCATTAACTAAAACAGATTAATTTTTAATCAAAAAGTTGCAGTTTTAAGTCAGAAAAATTATTATTCTACCAAAAAAGACAAGTTTTCAACAAAATACGTAAATTTTCAACTAAATAGATAAATTGGTTACAAAATTTTTCAATTTTTGTACAAAGAATACGAATTTTCAACAAAATAAATTTTTACTCAAAAGAATGAATTTTTGACAAACAAAAAACTTTGTTAAAAATTCATTTTATTTTGTTGAAAATTAAGAATTTTGGTTGAAAATTTATCTGTCTTGATTGAAAATTATCTTTTTTTAAAAAATTCGTATTTTTGCATTTAAAATCTAT
Source organism: Amphibolips quercusostensackenii (assembly GCA_032357855.1). Lineage (NCBI taxonomy): Eukaryota > Metazoa > Arthropoda > Insecta > Hymenoptera > Cynipidae > Amphibolips > Amphibolips quercusostensackenii. The sequence continues at coordinate 3,599,716 of JAUELO010000179.1, read as the reverse complement.
TTCGGATGAGGATCTAACTAGTTTGTTGAAAATTTAGTTTTTCCTTTGGTTGAATTTAACTGTGTTTGGTTTACAATGAAAATCTATTTTGGTTGAAATATCAACTATTATATCTCACACTGGGAATTCATTTTTTTTCTTGAAAATTCATCTTCTTGATTGAAGTTGAACTGCTATGTTAAAAATTAATTTTTTTTACAGATTTATCTCTTGCGAAAAATTTAACTATTTTGTTACAAAAGTAATTTTTTGTTGATAAAAATTTGAATGTTTTGTTAATATGCGACTGTTTTTGGTTAAAGTTTAATATTTTTTGTTAAAAATTCGTCCCTTTTCTTTAAAAGTTTAACTATTTGGTTGTAAATGAAAGGGATTGAAAATGATTTTCTTCTTTATTTCAAATATTTTTTTGAGCGTGATCTTTTTTGTTGTAAATTTAACTTTTTAGATTAATAATTCAACTGTCCTTTAAAAAATTCATCTTTTGGGCTTTAAAATTCAACTATTTGGTTAGTTTGATCTTTTTTCTTTGGAAATTCGACCATTTAATTTAAAATTTATCAGTTTTGGTAGAAAGCTTATATTTTTCGGTTGAAAAGTCTACTACTTGGTTGAGAGTTGAACAACTTTGTAAAAAATTCATTGTTCTATTGTAGAAGATTTAAAATTTTGGAAAAAACACCTTTTTGTTGAAAATTCATATTTTTAGGTTGAAAAACGTTTTTGATTGAGGATTCAACTAGTTTTTGCAAATTTTTTTTTCTTTTTTTTTTTTAATTCTACTGTGTTAGATTTTTCGTTGAGAATTCATCTTCTTTGTTTGAAAATTCAAATGTTTGGTTGACAGTTCAACTGCTTTGTTTAAAAATTAATTTTTTTTATTTAAGGATTCATCTGTTTGGTTAAAAATTTAATTGATATTTAACTATGTATTCCATTTTTGTTCCAAAATTTATCCTTTCTAGTTGAAAATTCAACTATTTGGTTAAAATTTAACTATTTCATTTTTGGTTAAAAAGCGACCTTTTTTATTTGAAAACCCACTATTTTATAACAAAATTAATATTTTTTTCTCGAAAGTGCAACTTTTTTCGGTTGAAATTTAATCTTTTTTGTTTAAAACTCGTCTCTTTTTCCTTGAAAGTTCATCTACTTAGTTTGCAAATGTAACTGTTTAGTTAAAAATGATTTTTTAAAAATGAAAATTCAACTATTTAAAACAACCAAAAAAGTTTATCTTTAACCAAACAGTTGAATTTTTAAATAAAAAATATGCAATTGTTGATGACAAGAATTACTCAAATGTTATTTTTTAATTATTATTTTTAAGATCTATGAAAATCTTGAAAATTGCTTACTTGCCCCACATTAGTCCACATACTTTTAAAACTAAAGGTAAAAATATCGACAGCTGAAATTTGGTGATTGTGAATTTTCTTTGGTGTGAATTCTCTTTTTTGTAAATACTCTTTTTTGTGAATTCTCTTTTGTTAAAGCTCCTTTGGCTTTAACAAACAAGATTGGAACACATTTTTAAAATTGTGAAGCCTGTTATGAAGACTTGATATTTCAGATTGGGGTACATAATCAGTTGACGTATAATTCCTTAACAAAGCAAATCACCTTCACTCCATATTACGTTCTTATAAACAATGCAAGCTTCCTCATCGAATGCCAAGAAGGAGATCGACCAGCTGATCCTGTTATTCCGGTTCGTATAAAGTATTTTCTTTAATTTAATCAATATAATAAGCAAACTTGCAGTGATTAATGAAATATTCCAGGGTATTTTAAAATATTTTTTCAAGATTTCGAAGCGTTTGAAATATTTTAGGATAAAGAATTTTCTACAATTTCAGAAGATATAGAACGATTTTACAAGACCTATAAGGTTTTAAGATATTTAAAATGATTTAGATCTTTTAAAATATCTTAAAAGCATTAGGATTTCAAATAATTTATTTATTAGAATTGAGGTATTTCGAAAGGTTTCAAAGGTTTAAAGAGTTTGTAAATTAGTTTTTTGAATTCGCCCTGAATTCTTATTAATTTATCCTGAATCCTTTTAAATTCTTTGAAATTCTTTAAAACTTTCTAATTTACTTGAATTCTTCTCAATTTACTTAATTCAGTAGATTTTTTGACTTTTAAAATTTTTACTTAATTGATCCTGAGAATCAATTGATAAAATTATCAAAGGGCTTAAAATATTTTAAGGTACTTTTTTTAATTCCTTGTCATCTTCAAGAGCTTAAAAAAATTTGAAGAAATTTCAAAAGATTTTAAAGGATTTGAAATATTTTAGGATATTTTAAAAGATTCTCAGAAATGTTTGATTTATTTGAAAAGTTTCAAAGGATTTCAAAGAATTTGAAGTATTTTATAGTATTTCAAAAGTTTACAAGCCATTTTCAAGAGATTTAAACAATTTCAAAGGATTTCCAAGGGTTATAATAATTCTAAGGAATTTGGAAAATATTTGCGTGCGGTTATTAATAATTTCTTTTGAATTCTTCTAAATTTACTTAATTTTACTTAATTCAATGGATTTTTAAAAAGTTTTTGCCTAATTCATCTTGAAGTCATTTAAATTCACCTCAAATTCGTAAGCATTTCGTCAAATTCTTTTAAATGACCTTTCAATTTTTCTAAACTCATTTCAAACTTCCTCATTTGAATCAATTTTTTTTATGCTTTTGAATTCTTTTTAATTCACTTAATTGCTTTTTAAAATAGGCTTCATTTTTCATTGAATTTCATTGAATTTTTCTCGTTTCCCTTAAATTCCTTTTAAAGTCACTCAAATTGTACTAAAATGGAATTTTGTTAATTTTCTAAATTTGTTCGAATTCATTTGAATTCTTTTGAATTTAAATTGAATAGTATTGTAGTTATCAGTCACTTCTTTGGTTAGAAATTAATAGCGTTTCAACAAAATTTGAAATTTTTTCGGATTCGCCCAGAATTCTCTTGGATTTTTTTCATTTATTTGAATTCTTCTGAATTCACTCAGTTCTACCTAATTCAAGTATTTTTTTTTAATTTTTCAAAGTTTTTATTCCATTGTTCCTGAAGTTTTTTATCCTTTTCTTTAATTTTTGGGCATTTTGTTAAATTCTTTTGAATCCCCTTGAATTTTTCTAAATTCTTTCTAAACTTCCTTAATTCAATCAATTTTTTCCATATTTAAAAATTGTTTTCAATTCATTAAAATTTTTTTTAATTCACCTTGAGTTTTTATGAATTTTATCAAATTCTTTTGAATACCTTTGAATTTTTCTAAATTCATTTCAAACTTCCTCAATTCAATACATTTTTTTTATATTTTTAAATTATTTTTAATTCGTTAGAATTTTTTTAAATTCTATTTGAGTTCTTATGAATTATATCAAATTCTTTTAAATTTTCTTGAATTTTTTTAAATTCATTTCAAGCTTCCGCAAATTCATCTAAATTCATTTCAGTTTTACTGAAATAGATTTTTTTGATTTAAAAAAAAAATCCAATTCATTAAAATTCTTTTGAATTTATCTTGAATTGTTTTGTAGTCATTAGTCACTTTTTTGTTTAGAAATTATTAGGGTTTCAAAAATTTGAAATTTAATAACCGGAATTCACCATGAATTCTCTGGAATGATTTGAATTCATTTGTATTCTTCTAAATTCACTCAGTTCTACTTTATTCAAGTTATTTTTTTTTATTTTAAAAAGTTTTTATTAAATTGATCCTGCAGTCTTAACCTTTTCTTTTATTTTTGGGTATATTATTAAATTCTTTTGAATTCTTTTGAATTTTCCTAAATTTTTCTCAAACTTCCTCAATTAAATTAATTTTTTTCATATTTTTAAATTGTTTTCAATTCGTTTGGTTTTTTTTTTTAATTCACCTCGAGTTTTCATGAATTTCATCAAATTCTTTTGATTTCCCTTGAATTTTTCTAAATTTATTTCAACCTTGCTCAATTCAATCATTTTTTTCATATTGAAATTGTTTTTAATTCATTTGATTTTTTTTTAAATTCACTTTGAGTTTTCATGAATTTCATCAAATTCTTTTAAATTCCTTTGAATTTTTCTAAATTCATTTCAAACTTCTTCAATTCAATCAATTTTTTTCATATTTTTAAATTATTTTTAATTCATTTGAATTTTTTTAAATCCCCTTTGAGTTTTTATGAATTTCGTTTAATTCTTCTGCATTCCCTTGAATTTTTCTAAATTCATTTTAAACTTCCTCAATTTAATCAATTTTTTTATATTTTTCAATTGTTTTTAATTAATTTGAATTTTTTTAAATCCACCTTGAGTTTTTATGAATTTCATAAAATTCTTCTCGTTTACCGCAAATTCATCTGAATTCATTTCAGTTTCACGGAAATAGATTTTTTTAAATTAAAAAAAATCCAATTCTTTTAAATTCTTTTGAATTTATCTTGAATTGTTTTGTAGTCATTAGTCACTTTTTTGTTTAGAAATTATAAGGGTTTCAAAAATTTCAAATTTTTTGGGAATTCACCCTGAATTCTCTTGAATATTTTAAATTTATTTGAATTCTTCTAAATTCACTAAATTCTACTTAATTCAACGAACTTTTTTGAAATTTTGAAAGCTTTTATTTAATTGATTGAGAAGTCTCTTAACCTCTTCTTGAATTCTTAGGAATTTCGTCAAATTATTTTGAATTCCCCTACATTTTTGTAAATTAATTTCAAACTTCCTCAATTCAATCAATTTTTTTCATATTTTTAGATTGTTTTCAATTCATTTGATTTTTTTTAATTCACCTTGTGTTTTTATGAATTTCATCTAATTCTTCTTCTTTAAATTGAATTCATCTAAATTCATTTGAATTTTACGGAAATAAATTTTGTCTATTAAAAAATAATTTCCAATTCATTTGAATTCTTTTGAATTTATCTTGAATTGTTTTCTAGTCATCAGTCACTCCTTTGGTTAGAAATTAGTAGAGTTTCAAAGATTTGAATTTTTTTGGGAATTGACCAGAATTTTCTTGAATCTTTTTAATTTATTTGCATTCTTTTCAATTCACTGAATTGTACTTGATGCAATGGATTTTTTTTTCTTAATTTTTAAACGTTTTTATTTAATTGTTCCTGAATTCTTTTAACCTCAACTTGAATTTTAGGCATTCCTAAGAATTCTTTTGAATTCTTTTAAAATTTTCTAAGCTCATTTTAGAGTTACTGAAAATTCAATGAAGTTTTTTCACATTTAAAATTTTTTTTCTATTTATTTGATTTTTTTGTAATTCACCTTGAGTTTTAATGAATTTCATCGAATTCTTCTCGTTTACCTCAAATTTTCTCTAAATTCATTTCAGTTTTACGAAAATCAATGGAATCCAAACGCTTTTTAAAATGTTTTTCAATTTATTTAAATTCTTTTAAATTTAACTTGAATTGTTTTGTAGTCATTAGTCACTCCTTTGCTTAGAAATTAGAAGGTTGTCAGAAATTTGAATTTTTTTTCGGAATTCATCCTGAATTCTCTTAAATTTTTTTCTTTTACTTGAATTCTTCTAGATTTACTCAATTCTACTTAATTCAATGGATGTTTTAAATTTTTTACAGTTTTTTTTAAATCAATCCTGAAGTCTTTTAACCTCACCTAGAATTTTTAGGCATTCCATCAAATTCTTTTGCATTCACTTGAATTTTTCTAAGCTCATTTTAGGGTTACTAAAAATTCAATGAAGTTTTGTCATATTTTCAAATTGTTTTCAATTCATTTGATTTTTTTAATTCACCTTGAGTTTTTATTATTTTTGTCGAATTCTTTTCGTTTACCTTAAATTCGTCTAAATTAAATTTCAATTTCACGATAATCAATGGAATTTTGTTGATTTTTAATATTTTTTCAATTCATTTGAATTCTTTTAAAACCAACTTGAATTGTTTTGTAGTCGTTAGTCACTCTTTTAGTTAGAAATTAGTAGGGTTTTAAAGATTTAAAATTTTATTTTAGAATGCTACCTGGATTCTCTTGAATATTTTCAATTCATTTGAATTTTTTTAAAATTCATCTTGAGTTTTAATGAATTTCATGGAATTCTTATCGTTTACCTTAAAGTCTTCTAAATTCATATCAATTTTACGGAAATCAATAGAATTTTTTTGATTTTAATATTTTTTCCAAATAATTTGAATTTTTTTAAATTGAACTTAAATTGTTTTCAAGTCTTATAAATTTATCCTGAATTTGTTCATTGTTTATTTAAAGGTTCCTCCTGGAGAATGCACTGCTCTCTGGCCGCGTTCAGAGCACGAAAATAAAACACTCAAGGCAAACGTAGCCGGTCGTCCTGAGAAGACTGCAGCATTCCTTTACACGAATGTTCATACGACCTTGTTGAAATTAGACAATAAGGTATGTATTTATATTAGTTAATATTTAAATAAATAATAATCAATATTAGTAAATATTAGTATTTATAATAAAAAAAATAATTTAAATATATAAGTAAATATTAGTTAATATTTATATTAGTTAAAAATGAATTTTATATAAGTTATTCATTTTATCTATTACTTGTTGATCTGAAGGTTTTTTTATTTTTATTCGAAATCTATTTATAACCCCTTAATAAAATTCATTTCTCAGTGCTTGCAAAGCATTATTGGTAAAAGAGAACATTTTAGTTGTAAATGTTTTTTAATATTGAGAAATAATTCTGTTTTAGCATTTTGCGACTACAATATAATTTATAAACTTTTTCACTCAATCAAAGGGATAAGAAAAATGAAATTATGAACAAAAACTTAGAATATCTTCATTTTTATTTAAGATGTGATTATAAGGCAATTTTTTTAATTTTTTCATGAATTAAAAAAAGTAAGGAAAACTTTGAATTATTTCAAAATATATTTCGAAAATAATTAAAAAATTTTGAATCTTAAAAAAATTTTGAACAAAATTCTAGCGAAAATTTTAATTGATTTTTGATTAAAAACAAATAAATTTAAGAAAATATTCGAGTAAGTTTAAGAGATATTTAGAATTTTTGAATAAATGCAAAATAATTTTAAACTTAAAAGGATTTCAGCAAATTTGAAACCAAATTTAAATTTTTGAAGGTATAAAACAAAAAATAAAGAAGCTTTTTAAGAATTTTAAAAGGTTTTATTAGAATAAAACATTTCCTTAAGATTTTTGGGAAAATTCTAAATAATTTGTTATTTTGAAAAATTTCTTTTAAGACAACATTCAAAAAGATTTTCAAAACATTTCTGAAATATTTCCAAAATTGTCAAAAAAAAAATTAGAAATTTTAGGGCATTTTTGTTTTAAATTTGCATAGCTTTTTCAATTATTTTGGAAAAATTTGAATCATTAAAAAAAATATTTAGAGGTTTTTTAAAAGATTTCAAAAATATTTAAAAATGCTCGAAACAAAACGCGGCTTTTTCAAATTTTCTATATAAAATTTGTAAGTTTTGTAATGATTTTGAAAGATTGTAAAATTAATTTCAAAGGAATATTAAATAATATTTCAAAACATACACAAGATTTCAAAAATTGTTTTGTTTTTCCTAAATTTTTTTTAAATTCTGTAAAATGAAAAAAATTCTTAGTAATTTTCAAGATACTTTTTTGACATATATAAAATCTTAAAAATCTTTTTTCGTTGAATGTACAACGATATGATGAAAATTCCTTTTTTTGCTTTAAAAATTCATCTCTTTTGGTAAAAGTTGAATTTTTTTAATTGAAAATTGCAACTGTTTAAATTAAAATTAAAACCTTTTTTGTTTTAGGTTTAAGATTCAACTATTTTGTTGGAAACTCGTTTTCTTTTTGCTTAACTTAAACAGTTTTTTCATTTAAAATTGAAATCTTTTTGGATTTAAATACCAACTATAACATTTTTAGTTGAGAATTCATCTATTTTTGATTGGCGATTAATCATTTTAGTTTAAACTTAACTTGTTTGTTGAAAATTTATACCTTTTGTAAAAAAATTTTACTATTTGATTAAAGATTAACTTTTTTGTTAAAATTTTGTTTTGATACATCTAAAATTTAAAATTTTTCTTTGAATTTTTTTTGAATTTTTTTTAAGAGTTTTAGAAAAAATAAGCGTCGCCAAATAAGTCCTTTTTTAATTCGAAATTATTTTTTTTAATTGATAATTTTTTGTTGAAAATTCAGTTATTTTTGTTTGAAATTCTTCCTTTTTGGTAGAAAATTAATCTTTTTGGTTGAAAATTAAACAGTTTGGATCATTTTTTTTTCTATTAACTGAAAAATCTTTCTTAGTTAAAAATGAATTAATATGTTTCAAGATTTATCTTTTTAAATGAAAATTTATTACTTCTGTTAAAAATTTATTTTTATTTGTTTGAAAATTAATTTTTTGAATTGAAAATTCAACTGTTCCATTTTTGGTTTAAAATTTATCTTTTTAGTTAAAAATCCAACTATTTACTTAAAAATTCGTATATTTTGTTGATTTTGTAGAAAATTAATCTTTTTATTCAAAATTTTATCTTTTTAGGTGAAAATTTAACCATTTCAGTTAAAGGTTCATTATTTTAGTTGAAAATTCATTTTTTTCGTTGAAAATTGATCATTCCAGTTGAAAATTTATTTATTTTTTTTGAAAATTATACTATAGACTTGGTTAAGATGTACTATTTTGGTAAAAATCCATTTTTTATTCAAAATTTTTCATTTTAGTTAAAATTTAATCTTTTTGGTGAACGATTAATTTTTTCAACAAAAAGTTAACCTTTTTTTTTTAAATTTATGTGATTCGTTGAAAATTCTACTTTTTTGTAGAAAATTATTCTTCTTACTTAAAATTTTACCTTTTTGGTGAAAATTTCAAACATTCCACTTAAAAATCCATGATTTTTATTGATTTTTTAAAACATTATACTGTTTAGTTGAAAGTTAAACTTTTTGTTGAAGATTTATTTTTTTGGCTGAATATTCATGATTTTAATGAAAAATTTATCTCTTTAGTTAAAAATTTAACTTTTTTGTTGAATTTCTTGTTTGTTTGTTTGTTTTAAAAGTCATTTTTTTAAAACTGAAAATCTAACTATTTCTATTTATTGTTTCAAGTTGATATTTTTCAATTGAAAATTTATGTATCCTGGTAAATTTGCGTCCTTTTTGGTAGAAAATTAGTTTTCTGGTTGAAAGTTAGATCTTTTTGGTTCAAAATTAAAAAGTTTGAATGACGTTTTTCTTTTCGCTTGACTAAAAAATTTTAGTAGTTATAAATTTATTTTTTTGGTTGAAGATTCCTATGTGTGTATAAAAATCTATCACTTTGGTTGAAAATTTAAGGATTTTGTTGAAAGTTAAATTTTTTGAGCTGAAAATTTAACTAATTCTGTTGAATATTCTATCATTTTAATTGAAATTTTATATCTGTGGTTAACAAATAATTTTTTAACTGAAAATTTATCTTTCTTATTTGAAAATTAATGTAATTTGTTGAAAACTTGTATTTTTTTTTAAACTGAAAATTAATTTTTGTATCTCAAAATTTAACTATTCCATTTTTGGTTAAAAATTTTTTTTTTTAGTTGAAAATTCACTTATCATGTTGCAAATACAATATTTTTGCTTAAAATGGTACAAAATTTGAAGCGTTTTAAAATGAGTTTAATATACAATGCACATTAAATTCACATCAAAGAATTTATTTCCCTAATTTCGTGAAAAAATTTCTTCTTTCCCATGTTTTTCTAGGATGTTTACTCACCTGCAAAATATCTTTTATTTAAAATGATAATGAATTAGAAAAAAATCTTTTTTTAAATTGAAAAATAAACAATAAAGATACTGAATTTTAAGTACATGAAGATGAAATAAAGCTTTGTTTCAATTATTAATTCAATTAATGCACTTTAGGAGCAAATTCAAGAAATTATTAATTATGTTTTTTGTATTATTTATTTACTTAATTAATCGACGTTGAAAATATATTTAAGAATATCTTGCAATATAATTCTTCAAAGATTTCTGAATTGAAAATATTAATTAAATCCTTATAAACTTGTACCACTAAGAAATTACTTATCTTTCAATAAAGTTTCTTTCATAAATTAAAAAAAAATTATATATTGCCAGGATTAGAATAAGCACACTGTTACTGCTCTCACCTTGTTTAATTTTAGAAAAAAATAACATTCATCTTAGTTTAAAAATATTGGATGACTGGAAAATTCCCGGGATTTTTTACTCTATTGAAATTGCCACCCTGTAATTCATATTTTATTCATATTTTATATTTTGAAATCTAATGTCCAAAACAACTTTTTAGTATGGAGGTATAGATGTAGACATCCAAATCAATGAGGGTGGAGTTTATATTTCATTATCAGCCTACAATCCAGGAAATGCTCCTGCTTTAATTATCAATCACACCTCCCACACAATCCATATTTGGGAAAAAGGATCTATAAACGTCAGGTTCGTAAGAAAATTGGCAATAATAATTACTTTTACTTACTTTACTTGATTACTTTAATTACTTAATTAATTAAAAACTATCTAATTAATTAAATAACTAATTAATCATACTAATTAATTAATTACTTTACTTAATTGTTTTTATTTTTTATCATTACTTTTATATATTTAAACTCGTATTGTGTTTAATATTATGCAGGTCTATTCAATCATTCAATCGAATGTTCTATACATGGGAAAATCCAGCCGGACCGAAATTATTGATATGGGAGGACAATAACAAAAGAGAAATCGAGGATGATCTCAGGAAGGTAATATAAATGTTATATTAATTGCGGAGTTCACACTTTTTTTTACTATTTTACTCTTTTCCTCTTTTTTAAAAACCCAACAAGAAAATCCAACTTTTTTGGCTAAAAGTTCGCTCTTTTTAATTGACAAATCTAATATTACATTTTTGGTTGAAAATTCAACTAGTTGAACATTCGCGTT
>JAUELO010000179.1:3533639-3549328 GCA_032357855.1 Amphibolips quercusostensackenii | reverse complement strand
TAATTAATATTTTGTGCCAAATTGGTTAATTTTCGAGCCGAAAATACGAATTTTCTACAAAACAGGTAAATTTTCAACTAAAAAGATTAATTTTCTACTAAAAAAGATGAATTTTCAACAAATTATATGAATTTTTAAACATGTAGCGAAATGTTTAACTAAAAAAGATCAATAATGAACCAAATACGTCAATTCTAAACCAAATATTTGAATCCTTTAAGAAAAAATATAAATTTTCGACAAAAAATAGATTAGTTATATTTACAGTTTAAAAATTAACTTTTAACAACAGAAAAAATAAATTTTTAACTGCAATGATGAACCTTCAACCAAAAAATTCAATTTTTTTTTCAACCAAAAAAGATTCTTTATTCAATAAAGGAAAAAATGTTAAACTTTCTATTTAAAAAACAGTTGAATTTGAACATAAAAATATGAATTTTTAACAAAAAAATTAATTTTTATTCAAATTTGTGAATTTTTGTCTAAATAGTTGAATTTTCAACCAAGAAGATGAATTTTCTACCAAAAAAAGATGAATTTTCAACAAATTGTATAAATTTTCAAACAAAAAATTGAATTTTCAACTAGAATAGATCAGCTTTCAATCAAAAATAGAATAGCTACATTTGAAGTCGAAAAAATTAATCAAAAAAAAAATGTCATCTACTACAATGATGAATTTTCAAATAAAAAATTTAATTTTGAAGAAAGTAGTTCAACTTTTAACCAATTAGTCTGATTTTCAACCGAAAAAGATTTTTTAGCCGAAAACGAAAAAAATTGTTGAATTTTTGAAAAAGCAGTTGAATTTTCAACAAAAAAGTTGATTTACAACCAAACAGTTTAATTTTCAACAAAATAATTAAATTTTTAGTTAAAAAAAAATTTAACAATATAATTAATTTTCAACAAAACAGTTCAATTTTCGACCCGAAAATGTGAATTCCCATCGGAAAATGTTATTTATATCCAAGCAGTTGCATTTTTAACCAAAGGAGATGAAAATTCTGTAAAACAAGATTCATGTTTAAACCAACAAGGTTCAACATAATTTAGTTAAATATTCAATAAAAAATTTTTATTAGTCAAGAAAGAGAGAAAATTTCAATTAAATTGTTAAATTACTAAACCAAAAAGACGCATTTTTAAAAAAACTGTTGAATTTTCAACCAAACTTTTGAATTTATACCAAATTGTTTAATTTTCGAGCCGAAAATGAGAATTTTCTACAAAACACTTGAATTTTCAAAAAAAAGTTAATTTACAACTAATCAGTTGAATTTTCAACAAAATAATCAAATTTTCAGTTTCAAAAAATAATTTGTGACAAAAAAATTAATTTTCTACTTAAATTATAAATCTTAAAACAAAAAAATGATCTTTTAAGAAAATAGTCTAACTGCCAACCAAAGATTTGAAAATTTCATATCAAAAGATAAATTTTTAACGACAAATGTAACAGTTGATATTTCAACATTTTATACAAAACAGTTGAATTTTTCAATAAAAAAGATGAAATTTCTGTAGAAAGAGATACATTTTTAAACCAAAAAGGTTCCAAAAAATATAGTTGAACCTTAAAAAAAAAATTTGTTGGTCAAAAAAGAAAGAAAATTTTAATCAAATTGTTGAATTATCAAACCCAAAATTCGCATTTTCAACAAAACTGTTAAATTTTAAACCAAATATTTGAATTTATACCTAATTGTTTAATTTTCAAGCAAACATTTAAATTTTCTACAAAACAGTTTAATTATTGACAAAAAAGTTAATTTACAACTAATCAGTTGAATTTTCAACTAAATAATAAAATATTCAGTTAAAAAAAAAAAAGAATTTTCTACTTAAATTGTAAATCTTGAAACAAAAAAATGATTTTTTAAGAAAAAACTTCAACTTTCAACCAAAGATTTGAAAATTTCATCTTAAAAGATGAATTTTCAACGAAAAATGTAACAGTTGATATATCAACATTTTATACAAAACAGTTGAAAAAGAAGATGAAATTTCTATAGAAAGAGATACATTTTCAAACGAAAAATGTTGAACAAAATTTAGTTAAATTTTGAATAAAAAATATTTGTTAGTCAAGGAAGAAAGAAAATTTCAATCAAATCGTTGAATTATCAAACCCAAAAAACGCATTTCCAACAAAACTGTTGAATTTTCAACCAAAAAGTGTGACATAATAGTAAAATTATTAACCAAAAAAAGATGAATTTTTAAATAAAGATTTAATAGTAGACACTGAAGCTCATTTTTAATATATTAAAAATTGAATACACTATTTTAACACTATTCTTTAAATTTGTGACACCATTTACACTATTTTTGATCTCTAAAGGGAGCCCGAGGCCTGAAAATGAAAAATGAAGTTTCTTGAAAAATTAAAGTTAAATCATACCCATAACTGTTAAAATAAATGAAATCCAAATTCTATTCTCCATTTTCGGCAAGGGAGAATTTTCACGGAAGACTATCAAATTTTGTGTTGTTATTTGCGCTTTTTTTCTATACTGTGCAAGTTTTGCAGGCGTATTCATTTTGCTGATGCAAATTTATGAAAATATCTTCTTACATAACTTCTATTTGGTGAATTGAAGACAATTGTGTAAATTGTATTTGTCTTGACACACGTTTCATTTACAATGAAAAAGAAGCTATACAATAATCAACTTTTGATACATTGTGACTTATCTGAGGTCGAGGCAATGCTTTGAAACTTAATTCTATTTACCAACTCTATTTATGAATTCTATTCATGACCAAAAATGTTCTAAACTTTTCAAGTAAAAATGCTATATTTGTAGCAAAATTAATTTATTATTAACAGAAGCATGGAATTTTTAAAACAAGAAGATTAATTTTCTGTCAAAAGAGACGAATATTTAATTTTTAACAAAATACATAAATTTTCAAACAAATAGTTAAATTTGCAACTAAAAAAGATTCATTTTTAACGAGAAAATATAAATTTTTGACAAAAAATAGAATAGTTATATTTACAATTAAAAAATTAGTTAAAAAAAAAACTAAATTTCAGCCACCAATAATGAACCCTCAGGCACAAAATTAAATTCTTTTTTTACCAAAAAAACATTTTTCACTAAAGAAAGGAAAAAATGGTTGAATTTTCTGAAAAGCAGTTGAATTTGATCCCAAAAATATCAATTCTAAACAAAATAGTTACTTTTCAACCAAATAGTTGAATTTTCAAACAAAAAGATTAATTTTGAACAAATTGTATGAATTTTCAAACAAATAGTTGAATTTTCAACTAAGAAAGATAAATTTTTAATCAAAAATGAAATAATTACATTTGAAGTAAAAAAATTAATTAAAAAAAAAAATTAATTTTTATATACAATGATGAATCTTTAACCAAAAAATTTAATTTTGAACAAAGGTTTGCAACTTTTAACCACTTGGTTGAATTTTCAATCGAAAAAGACTTTTCAGTCAAGAAAGAAAAAAATTGTTAAATTTTCTAAAAAAATAGTTGAATTTAATCCTAAAAAATATAAATTCTAAACAAAAAAGGTGATTTTTAAATATATAGTTGAATTTTCAAACGAAAAGATTAATGTTTTACCAAAAAGATGAATTTTCAATACATTATATAGATTTTGAAACAAATAGTGAATTTTGAAGTAAAAAATGTCAATTTTAAACCAAATACGTAAATTCTGAACCAAATATTTGAATCCTAAACGAGGAAAGATACATTTTTGACAAAAAGTAAAATAGTCATATTTACAGTTAAAAAATTAATTTTCAACAAAAAAAAAGAATTGTTAACAACAATAGTGATCCTTTAACCAAAAAATTGAATTTTTTTTTAACCATAAAAGATTTTTCACAAAGGAAAAGATAAAATTGTTGAATTTTCTAAAAAAACGTTGAATTTGAACCTAAAAATGTAAATTTTAAACAAAAAAGTTAATTTTTTCCACATAAATGTATTTTCGACAAAGAAGGTTAATTTTATACAAAAAAGATGAATTTTTAACACATTATATGTATTTTTAAACAAATACCTAAATTCTCAACTATAAAAAATAATTTTTCAATCAAAAATAGAAGTTACGTTTGCATTTAAACAAATTAATTTTAAACAAAAAAAAATAATAAAAATTGTCATCTGCGATGATGAATCTTCAAACAAAAAACTTAATTTTGTACAAGGTAGTTCAACTTTTAAGCAATTAGTTGAATTTTCAACTGAAAAAGGTTTTTCAGTCAAAAAAATTGTTAAATTTTTGAAAAACCAGATAAATTTGAACCTAAAAATATAAATTCTAAACAAAAAAGTTAATTCTCAACCAAATAGTTGAATTTTCAAACAAGAAGATTAATTTTATACCAAAAAAGATGAATTTTTAACAAATTATATGAATTTTCGAACAAATACTTGAATTCTCAACTCGAAAAAATAATTTTCCAATCAAAAAAAAATTACGTTTGCATTTAAACAAATTAATTTTAAACAAAAAAATAATAACAATTTTGATCTAAAATGATGTATCTTTAAACAAAAAATTCAATTTTGAACAAAGCAGTTCAACTTTCAACCAATTAGTTGAATTTTCAACTGAAAAAGGTTTTTCAGTCAAAAAAACAAAATAATTGTTAAATTTTTCAAAAACCTTTTGAATTTGAACCCAAAAATATAAATTCTAAACAAAAAAAGTTAATTCCTAACCAAATAGTTGAATTTTAAACAAATACATGAATTTTTCAAATAGTTAAATTTTTAACTAAAAATAAATAAATTTTCAATAAAAAATGGATTCGCATTTGCATTAGAAAAAATCAATTTAAAAAAAAAATTCATCAACAATGAAGAATCTTCAACCAATTTGTTGAATTTTTAATCAAAAAAGATTTTTCAGTCAAGAAAGAAAAAAACTGTTGAATTCTCCAAAAAACAGATGCATTTGAATCTAAAAATATAAATTCTAAACAAGAAAGTTAATTTTCAACCAAATAGTTGAATTTTTAACAAATTATGCAAATTTTCAACTACAAAAGATCAATTTTTAATAAAAAATAGATTGGTTACATTTGCATTACAAAATTTTATTTTAAACAAAAAAAAAAAAATTTTCATTTACAATGATGAATCTACAACCAAAAAAATTAAATTTTGAACAAAGTTCAACTTTTAACCAATTAGTTGAATTTTTAACCGAAAAAGATTGTTCAGTCAAGAAAGAAAAAAATTGTTGAATTTTCTCAAAAACATTTGAATTTGTACCTAAAAATTTAAACATTGAACAAAAAAGTTAATTTTCAACCGAATAGTTGAATTTCTAAAAATAAGGTTATTTTCTACATGAAAGGTGAATTTAAAAGAATTATATGAACTTTCAATCAGAAATGGAATAACATATTAGGTTATAAAAATTAATTTTGAACAAAAAAAACAACAAATTTTCATCTATAATGAGGAATCTTCAAGCAAAATATTTAGGTTTGAACAAAGTAGTTCAACTTTTAACCAATTAGTTGAATATTTAATCGAAAAAGATTTTTTAGTCAAAAAAGAAAAAAATTATTGAATTTTCTAAAAAAAATACGAATTTAAAATAAAAATTGCATTTTTAACAAAAAAAATATTTCTACCAAAAAAATAGAATTTTCGAACAGAAAATATTTTTCAGTAACAAAAAAAAGAAATTGTTAACTTTTCTACAAAACACTTAAATTTTCATCAAAATATTGAACATTTCAACCAAAAAAATTAATGTTGAACCAAATAGTTTAATTTTCAATTGAAAAAATAATTTTTTAACCAAGAAGATTAATTTTCAACTTAAAATGACGAATCTTCAACAAAATACATAAATTTTCAACCAAATAGTTGAATTTTCAACCCGAAAAGACGAATTTCAACAAAAAAAAAAAAAAAATAGTTATTGTTGAAACCGAACAGTTCTAGTTTTAACCAAAAAAGATGAAATTTCTATAAAAAGAGGTGAATTTTCAACAAAAATTTTTTTTTTTCATTTAAGAAAGAAAAAAATTGGTGTTTTGTACAAAAGATTTAAATTTTCGACCCGAAAATATGAATTAACAACAAAAAGATTAGCATCCAACAAAACAGGTCATTTAAAAAAAAAAAAAAAATGATTTTGTAACAAAATTCTTGGATTTTAAAAAAGATAATGGGATTTTCAACTAAATTATAAACATTGCAACCAAAAAATATGGTTTCTCAACCAAAAATATAATTTTTTGGTTTTTTAGACAAAAAAAATTAACTTTCAATCAAAAATAGTTGAATTTTCTTGTTAGTTATTATATATAGTTATTAGTATTGAAAATAAACTTAAATTTTTATTTATTTTTTCAAAAGAATACAATTTTCATTTCTTTGTTGTATAAACTATCAAAATTTCTATTTATCTTTCACCTATTTCCCATCTTTTTCTCGTTTTCCACTTTAATGCGAACTAAATTTATTGTTATAATTTATTATATTTATTATTATAAATTTAGTTCGCATTTAAGTGAAAAATAAGAAAAAGGGGAAAGATTTAATTTATAATTTATACACTAAATAATAATAGTTTAAATAAAAATTGAAGTTATTTTTTTATAATTTCAGGCCATGAACGAGTTTTTAAGGATTAATCAGTCTTGAGATAATTTTCAAACGAAAACAGAATTTTATTTTGCACATATCTCGATCCTATTTTTACAATTTTTTTAACGTCGTAGACATATATACATATTTCTTTATACGCACATATCACAGGCAAATCTGTTTACAAAATCGAAGCACTTTTATTTTCAGTCACAGAATAAAACTGTTTTTTCTTTTACACAATAAGTTTGCCTTTGCAGTTTTCGTTATTAATTTGTGGATTGTGTAATAAACATTTAAATACAAGTCCTCTTTGAGTAAATGAATCCAAGACACATGTTAGTAAAAAAATTGTCATTGATCTCAAAAATATAACTGTAGGGTGACCTGTAGATATTTTTTTATTTCCTAATTAAGCTAACTTTAATTTAAGTTTAATTTAGGTAAAAAATTCTCATAAAATATTGCATACAAAATAACAGTCAATAGACATAATTAAATATTTTTTGATTTCTTCACTAGAAAATTATTTAAATATATACGTATACAAAATGAAAGTTTAATCCTACTGGCCTCTTTTTTAGAACCTTTTGAGCTTTCCGGTCACCCTGACTATACGATAATATTATTATATTAAATACATTAATTATCTCTTAAAATTTTTTTTAGTATCGAGTATTGTGGTGTTTATTTGTAGAGGAATTGAGAATAATTCTTCCCACGGAGGCTGGAGCGAGCTGACGACAGATTCTGCTGCACCAATTGAAACAAAGTCTATAATCCAATTTTCTTCTACGCCGGCCATTTCGTCCGAGAAGCTCAAATTTAGGGACGCAGTTCCACTTTCGGCATTGGTTTCGAGCTCTAGGTCCTTTAATTTAAAATAATTACTTTTATTAATTTTAATTCAGCACTGAGAACAAAAAATATGAATTTTCAACAAAATAGTTCAATCTTCAATCGAAACAAATTAATTTTCAACCAAACAGTTGCATTTTTACCAAAACAAAAAAAATCTGAAAAAAGAGATGAATTTTCAAACAAACAAAAAAACGAATTTTCTACAAAAAAATTGAATTTTCAACAAAAAAATTTATTTTCAACCAAACAACTTAAATTTCTACCAAATTGTTCAATTTTCAAGCCTAAAAGAAACATTTTTAACAAAAAAGAGGCGTTTTTAACCAAATAAACGAATTTTAACCAGATTACCTACATTTTCAACCAAAAAAGATTAATTATAAAAAAAAGTGTGATAGTTGATATTTCCATCAAAAAATACAAATTTTTAACAAAATAGTTTAATTCCCAATCGAAAAAGATCAATTTCCAACCTAACGAGTTGCATTTTTAACCAAAAATTATAAAATTTCTAAAAAAGAGATGAATTTTCAAATTTAAAAAATTACATTTTTCAGCAAAAAGTTGATTTACAACCAAATAATAGTTTAACTTTCTACCAAGCTGTTCAATTTTCAAGCCAAAAAGACGAATTTTAGATAAAAGAGAAAATAATAAAATAAATTTCAATTTTCAAACCAAAATGATAAATCTTCTAGTGGAATAGTTAAATTTTCGATAAAAAAAATTATTTTAAGAAACAAATTTTCACCAAAAAAGTTAAAATGTCCACCAGAGAGATGAATTTTCAACCGAATAGACGAATTTTTAATCAATTTATCATAATCTTCAACAACAACAACAACAAAATTTGGACCAAGAAGATTTATTTTCTATCAAAAAAGATAAATGTTCAACGAAAAAATATGAATTTTCAACAAAATAGTTCAATCCTCATTCAAAACGGATTAATTTTCAAACAGTTGTATTTTTAACCAAAAAAAATAAAATTTTTAAAAAGAAAATAAAATATTTTACAAACAAAAGACGAATTTTCTACAAAAAAAAAGAATTTTCAAGAAAAAAGTTCATTTACAACCAAATAGTTGAACTTTCTACGAAATTGTTCAATTTTCAAGCCAAAAAGATCAATTTTAAATATAAGAATGTAATTTTCAAGCAAAATGATAAATCTTCTACTGGAATAGTTAAATTTTCGATAAAAAAATTATTTTAAAAAACTAATTTTCAACAAAACAGCTGAATTTTCCACCAAAGAGATGAATTTTCAACTGATAACTCTTCAGAGAAAAAAAATTGTATAATTATCTACAAATTACATTAATTTTTAACCAGAAAGACAATATTGCAGCAGAATACATGAATTTTCAACTATACAAAAACTTCCCACGAAAAAATGAAATATTTTATATTTTTACCAAAAAAGATATTAATTTTAAGAAAAAATAGTTGAATTGAACAACAAAAAAATAACGAATTGTTTAAAAAACAGTTGAATTCTCAGTCAAAACAGATTTTCAACCCGAAAATATTAATTTTTGAATAAAAAGAATACTTTTTAACGAAATGGTTGAATTTTAGAACAAAAAGATGAATTCTCACTTGAAATTATGAATCTTATAAAAAAAACGATTTTTGCACACACTAGTTCAACTTTTAAGCAGAAAAAATGAATTTTTAATAAAAAATGTAAAAGTTAAATTTTTAAGAAAAAAAGATAAATTGTCAAGGAAAAAGCTTCAACGAAAAAAAAATTTCATTTAAAAACGCTTGAATTAAATAAAAAAAAACATCAAAATTTCTACAAAATATCTGAATCCTCAAACAAGACAGATTTTCAACCCGAAAATATGAATTTTTAACAAAAAGTACTATTTTCAACTTAATAGTTGAATTTTCTATCAAAACAATGAACTTCACTAAAATCATGAATCTTCAACGAAAAAATGAATTTTTCACGAGTAGTTTAACTTTTAACTTCAATGAAGAATTCAATAGTTGCTTTTTGAACCAAAAAGATGAATCTTAAATGAAAAATCTTCAACGAAAAAATATTAAAATTTTCAATAAAAAACAGTTAAATTGAACCAAAAAAAATCAATAAAATAGTTAGATCTTCAGCAAAAAAAGATTTTCTACCTAAAAATATAAATTTTAAACCAAACAGTCAACCAAACAGTTGCATTTTTAACAAAAATGAAAAAATTTCTGTTAATTGTGGTGAAATTTCAAATTAAAAAGATGAATTTTCAACAAAGAAATTTAATTTTTACCCAAAGAGATGAATTTTCAACGAAAGAGATGAATTTTGAACTAAAATGATAATTCATGAACCAAAAAAATGAATTTTCAAGAAACGAGCTCATCTTTCAACCAAGTACTTGAATTTTCAACATCAAAATTAATTTTAAACGAAAAATGTAATAGCTGAAATTTCAACCAAATATTTTAACTTTAAATCAAAAACACTTAAAATAAAAAAAAAAAACAAAAAAAGACAAATTTTCAGCAAAGAGTTTAATCCTTAACCAAAAACAGTTGCACTTTAAATTAAAGAAGATGAAATTTCCACAAAAAGATTAATTTTCAACCAGCTATTTGAATTTTCTATAAAAATGTTTCAATTCTCAATTCAAAAAAATGAATTTTCAACAAAAAATGTACAGTTTCAACCAAAGGAGATAAAATTTAAAAAAAAGGTTAATTTTCAACTAATTAGTTGAACTGAACTACAAAAAATTAATTTTTTATAAAGTAGTTCATCTTTTAACTAAAAAAGATGAATCCTCAATAAAAAATTTAATAGTTGAATTTTGAAACCAAAAAAGATTAATTTCCAATGAAAAATGGTCAACAAAAAAATATTTTAATTTTCAATCAAAATCAGTTGAATTAAACAAAAAAATTTTAATAAAATAGTTGAATCTTCAACCAAGACAGGTTTTCAACCTGAAAATATAAATTCTAGAAAAAGAGTTATTTTTAACTAACTAGATGAATTTTCAAAAAAACAGTTGAATTTTCAACCAAAGAAGATAAAATTTTAACAAAAAAGTTAATTTTCGAACAATTAATTGAGATTTCTACCAAAATAGTTGAATTTTCAAATCAAAAAGATGGATTTTCAACAAAACACAGTTTTTGTAACCAAAAAGGATCACTTGTTGAAAAAGTTTTTCAATTTTCAACAAAATAATTATATTTTCTGCCTGATAATAAAATTTTCAAGAAAACTTGCAATTTTGCTCAGTAAATAAAGTCGGACTAAGAAACATTTTGAGCCCTGACCAAAAATAGATTTGTGTTTTAACCTAATTGTGTTTTAAAATTAAATTTTTTATTTTAAATAAAAAAAGATAAATTAGTGCTGAATTGAACCCTGACAAGTTAGATTGGAAACTGTTATTAGGTTCCGAGAATATTTAGGAAGACATTTTTTTTAACTTTAGACGGTGATAAGAAATCAAATTTTTAATTTAAAAAAAGTAAGAACTTACTTTGTAGTTATTGAGTTGCTGAATCAATATAAGTTTTAATAAAATATAGTGCAATTTTTTTTTGTCCCGAGTTTTTTCAAATTTGGACGATGATAAAAAATCTATTTTTCAATTTACAGAAAAAGTGAAAAGTCACTTTTTAGCTATTAAGTTTCTGAATCGAGACACTCATGGCATGTTCAGAAAAAAAACTAAAAGGTGGGATTATAAAAAAATCCTTTCGTCAGGACGTGTATTCGAATTCGTTGAGCCAATAATAAAAATTTTAAAAACCAAGTTTACCACGGCTATTAGATTACTCAGTGCCTGTTCCACTGTGATAGATGGCGTTTTTTTGGTGTCTGGAAGTAGCCACTGCAAATTATCCTCCAGGATTATCAAAGCTGAAGATGTCGTAACAAGTCCAGAAATATTTAGCTTCGTTGAGCTATTTTCTGATTTTACCATCGCCGATGAAAACATCGCAAGTAATCTAACTGGATCACCTGTCCGATGGTTCTTCGAAGTTGATAGGACACTTTTTATCGAATAATTGCAATGGTCTGGCACTGTGAATTCTACTTCGCAACTGCCAGGCAAATGGAGTTCTGTAAAAATTAAAATTATAAAGCGACTTAAGCAAAAACATTACGATTAACTCGATTTTTCTTAGGAAGGGAAATTTTACCAGTTAAATAAAACAAGAAACTCGACGTTCTTTGAAAATCTTGAAGAATGCACAACAAAGTGCAGTCCGGAAGTTCTTCTCCAGTTTTCTTTGGCATTTCTAATTGCACCAACAGACCTTGTTTGAAAGGGAGTGGAGCGAATGAACGTAGTCTGTCCATTGTCCAACTTGCTTCCTTCCGCAACCAACGTTGTGGATCTTCACTAAAGAAAGAATATTTAAATTCAAATTGTTTAGAACTCACAAAATAATTTCAAAAAAGAATTTAAGTTGTTAAATAATGCGGATTATATCAGATTACCCTGGATTTCTTCTACATACAGAATTACTCTGGATTTAAGTTGAATTTTCAACTAAAAAAAGATCTACTTCCCACCAAAAATTGAATAGTTAAATTTTACGTTAAAAAATGAATTTTAAAATCAATAAGACAAATTTTCCACAAAGTAGACAATTTTCAAACAAATAGTTAAATTTACAACCAAAAACATGAATTTCTACCCAAAAGACGACTTTTCAACAAAATACATGAATTTTAAACCAAATAGTTAAATTTTGAACTAAAAAAGATAAATTTTTAACCAAAAATTAAATAGTTACATTTAAACTTAAAAAATGAATTTTCAACAATAGTTCACCTTCCAACCAAACAGATGAATTTTCAAATAAAATTAAGAATCTTCAATCAAAAAAATGATTTTTTAACAAAATTGTGAAATGTTATGCAAATTGGATTACAATTTAACCAAAATAGATGAATTTTGAGACCAAAAAGACAAATTCTGAACAAAGTGGATCATTTTTAATCAAATATCTGAATTTTTCAACAAAAATAAAATAGGTACATTTTCATTTTAAAAATAAAATTTCAACCAAAGAGATGAATTCACAAAAAAAAATTAAGAATCTTCAAACAAAAAATGATTTTTCAACAAAATTGTGGAATATTATGCAAATTAGATTACTTTTTAACGAAAGTAGATAAATTTTCAAACCAAAAAAGACAAATTTTCAACAAAGCAGATAATTTTCAAACAAATATCTGAATTTTCAGCCAAAAATAATATCGCTACATTTTTATTTAAAAAATAAATTTTCAGCAAAAAAAAATAAATTTTTAACCAAAGAAATGAATTCACCAATTAAAGTAAAGAACTTTCAACAAAAAAAAAAGATTTTTCAAACAAAATTGTGAAATATTATGCAAATTAGATTACTTTTTAACTAAAACATAAATTTTCAAATTTTTAAATAAAATAAAGAATCTTGAATCAAAAAAATTAAACTAATTAGGAAAATTGTAAAATATTGTGCAAACAAGATTAATTTTTAACTAAAATAGGTATCATTCATATATTACGTAAGATGTTTTTCTTTTGTTTAAATCGTTATATCCTTTTCAACTTCAAGGAAATTTTATTCTCCTCTTCATTTACACAAAAGAAAAACGTCTTACGTATGATGAATCTTTAAACCAAAAAGACAAATATTCAACAAAGTAGATAATTTTCAAACAAAACATGAATATTTGACCAAAAAGGCGACTTTTTAATAAAACACATGAATTCTACACCAAATAGTTTAATTTTGAACTAAAAAAGGTACATTTTCAACCAAAGAAAGACATTTCACCAAAAAATGGTTAAATTTTCAACTAAAGAGATGAATTTTCAAATAAAATTAAGAATCTTCAAAAAAAAAAAATGATTTAATAAAATTGTGGAATATTATGCAAAATAGATTACTTTTTAATAAAATAAATGAATTTTCAAACTAAAAAGACAAATTTTCAATAAAGTAGATAAGTTTTAAGCAAATATCTGAATTTTTAACCAAAAATAAAATAGTTACATTTTTATTTAAAAAATTAATTTTCAGCATAAAAAATGATTTTATATCCATCGCGATGAATTTCCAAATAAAATTAAGAATCATCAACCAAAAAAATTATACTATTTAGCAAAATAGAAAGGAACCTTCAACAAAATAGTTAAATTATTCAAAATGAATAAAATAGTTAATAACAAATAACAATAATAAAATAGTTAAATTTGCAACCAAAGAGATGATTTTTCAAATAAAATTAAGAATCTTCAACCAAAAAAAATAATTATTTAAACCAAAAAGACAAATTTTCAACAAAGTAGATCATTTTCAAACAAATAGTTGAACTTACAACCAAAAACATTAATTTCTACCAAAAAGACTTTTTAACAAAATAAATGAATTTAAAACCAAATAATTAAATTTTAAACTAAAAAGGATACGTTTTCAACCAAAAATAGAATAGTTACATTTTCACTTAAAAAATAAATTTTCAACAATAGCTCACTTTTCAACCAGAGATGAATTTTCAAACAAAATTAAGAATCTTGAATCAAAAAAATGATTTTTTACCAAAATTGTGAAATGTTATGCAAATAAGATTACTTTTTGACAAGAATAGATGAATTTTCAAACTAAAAAGACCAATTTTTGACAAAGTAGATCATTTTCAACCAAATAGCTGACTTTTCAAACAAAAAAGATAGATTTTCAACCAAAAATAAAATAGTTAAATTTTTATTCAAAGAAATAAATTTTCATTAAAATTTTCAAGCAAAAAAATTATATTTTTTTAAATTGTGGAATATTATGCAAATTAGATTAATTTTTAACCAAAAGATAAATTTTCAAACCAAAAAGACATATTTTCAACAAAGCAGATAATTTTCAAACAAAGATCTGAATTTTCAACCAAAAAAGATAGATTTTCAACAAAAAATAAAATAGCTACATTTTTACTTAAAAAATAAATTTTCAGCAAAAAAAAGTGAATTTTCAACCAAAGAGATGAATTCACAACTAAAATTAGGAATTTTCAAAAAAAAAATGATTTTTTAACAAAATTGTTGAATATTATGCAAATTAGATAACTTTTTAACCAAAAGATGAATTTTCAAACAAAAAAGACAAATTTCCAACAAAGTAGATAAATTTCAAACAAATATCTCAATTTTCAACCAAAAAAGATATATTTTTAACCAAGAATAATATCGTTACATTTTTATTTATAAAATAAATTTCCAGCAAAAAAAAAATGAATTTCCGACCAAAAAGATGAACTTACAAATAGAATTATGAATTTTCAACCAAAAAAATTATTTTTTAACAAAATTGTGGAATATTATGAAAATTAAATTACTTTTTAACCAAAAAGTAAATTTGCAAACCAAAAAGACATATTTTCAACAAAGTATATAATTTTCAAACACAGATCGAATTTTCAACCAAAAAAGATAGATTTTCAACCAAAAATAAAATAGCTTAATTTTTATTGAAAAAATAAATTTTCAACATAAAAAATGAATTTTCAACCAAAGAGATGAATTTCCAAATAAATATAAGAATCTTCAACCAAAAAATTATACTATTTAGCAAAATAGAAAGGAACCTTCAACAAAATAGTTAAATTATTTAAAATAAATCAAATAGTTAATAACAAATAACAACAATGAAATAGCTAAATTTTTAACCAAAGAGATGAATTCTCAGTCAAGAAGATTGATTTTCTACCAAAAAAGAGGAATTTACAACAAAAGAAATAAATTTCCAATCAACAAGATGAATTTTCAACTGAAAAAAAATTTACTACCAAAAATAGAATAATTATTTTTTCAGTTAAAAAATTTATTTTCAATAAAGAAGAAGGCAAATTTTCACCGAAATATTTCTAGTTTCTACCAAAAGGATGAATTTTAAACTAAAAAAAGATAAATTTACTGAAAAAGTGGAATATTTAAATTTTCATTGAAAAAATTCATTTTCAACAAAAAAACAACAACGAAATTTCAACAATATTTCACCTTCCAACAAAGGATATGAATTTTCTAACAAAATTAAGAATTTTTAACAAAAAAAAATTTTTTTTTTGACTAAAATTGGGGAATATTATGAAAATTAGATTACTTTTTTACCAAAATAGACAAATTTTCAACACAATAGATAATTTTTAAACAAATAGATTATTTTCAAACAAACCATCTAAATTTTCAACCAAAAACATGATTTTTTAACCAAGAGAGGACTTTTC
>JAUELO010000179.1:3518037-3533539 GCA_032357855.1 Amphibolips quercusostensackenii | reverse complement strand
TACATATAAATTTTAAACCAAATAGTTAAATTTTGAACTGAACAAAAATTGGAACACTTGAAAAATAAATTTTCAACCAAAAAACAACGACTATTCACCAAAATAGTTAAATTTTCAACCAAAGAGATGAATTTTCAACTAATGTGATTCGTATTCAACCAAAAAAAATGAATTTAAAAAAACAGTTCAACTTTTAACTAAGAAGTTAAATTTTCAAATGAATACTTTAATTTTCAACCAATAAGAATTATAACCGACCAAAAAAGAAAAATTTTTTCACCAAATACATGGATTTTCAAACAAGTATTTGAATTTTAAACTTAAAAAGGCAAATTTAAAATGAAAAAGGGAAGAGTTGAATTTTCCGTTACTTATATTAATTATCAACCAAAAAGAAAAAAAACGAATCTTCGACAAAGCAGTTAAATTTTTCAGCAAAATAGTTTAATTTCGACAAAATATATGAACTTTTACGCAAGAAGATTAATTTTTCACCAATTAATTGATTTTGCAAAAAAAATATTTCAGTTATAAACCAAAAGGATGAATTTCCAAATAAAAAAAGATAAATTTACTAAAAAAATGGAATAGTTAAATTTTCATTTAAAAAATGCATTTTCAACAACAAAAAAAGAAATTTTCAACAATAGTTCTCCTTTCAAACAAAGAGATGAATTTTCATATAAAATTAAGAACCTTTAATAAAAAAAAAATATGTTTTAACAAAATTGTGGAATATTATACAAATCAGTTTACTTTTTAACCAAAATAGATGAATTTTCAAACCAAAAAGACAAATTTTCAACAAAGTAGATAATTTTCAAACAGCTGAATTTTCAACCAAAAAAGATAGATTTTTAACCAAAAATGTAATGATTACATTTTCATTTAACATATAAATTTTCAATAACAAAACAACGGCTTTTTAACAAAATAATTAAATTTTCAACCAAATAGATGAATTTCCATTTAAAATGATGCATGTTCAACCAAAAAATTAGCTTTTAACAATGCAGTTAAACTTTAAACCAAGTAGTTGAATTTTCTACCAAGAAGATACAATAAAAAATGGTGTAGTTAAATATTCAACAAAAAAAGGAATTTTGAATCAAAAAGATGAATTTTCAAGCCAGAAGATTAATTCTCTTGCAAAAAAAGAAGATTTTTTAACAAAAGACATAAATTTCCATCCCAATACTTAAATTTTCAACAACAAAAGAAGAATGTTTAGGCAAAAAGAATAATTTTCTACCAATAAAGACGAATCTTCAATAAAATACATGATTTTCCAACAAATTTTTTGAAATTTCAACCAAAAAAGGAATGTTCAACCAAATAGTTGAATTTTCAATTAAAAATGTAAATTTTTAACCAAGACGATTGATTTCCTGCCAAAAAAGACGAATCTTGAAAAAAATACATGAATTTTCAACCACATAGTTGCCTTTTTAACTAAAAAAGATGAATATTCTACCAAAAATATCAATTTCTAACTAAATAGTTATATTTTCAACCAAACCATTTTTAAATAAAATCAAGAAATTCCCTGTTCAAAATTTAAAATTATCAAGTATGTATTTTGTTGAAAATTCGTCTTTTCTAGATAAACACTAATCTTCTTGGTTGAAAATTCAACTATTTAGATGCAAATTTATGTATTTTGTTGCGAATTCATCTTTTTGGCAGAAAATTAAGCTTTTCTGTTAAAAATTCAACCTTTTGGTTAAAAATGCATCCCTTTTTTTGTCAATTATTCTATTTTTGTTGATGATTGAGCTATTTTTTTAAAAATACGTCCTTTTTGGTTGAAAATTTAAATTATTTTGGTGAAAATTGTGTTTTTTTGTGTTGACTATCAATACTTTTTAGATGAAAAATCGTCTTTTTGTTTCGATCATAAAATATTACATTTTTCATTAAGAATTCATCTTTTTGGTTGAAAATTTTAAATTGTTTTAACTAAAAATTTAACTTTTTCATTTTTTGTTGATATTTGATCTTTTTTAGTTCAAAATTCAACTATTTGGTTGAAAATCCATGTATTTTATTGAAAAATCTTTTTTTTGTATAAAATAAATCTTATAAAATAAATCTTTTTGGTTAAAAATCCAACTATGCTTGGTTAAAAAGTTATTTTCTATACTAAAAATTCATTTTTTTAGCTTGAAGATTCATCATTTCAGTTAATAATTATACTATTTGGATGGAAATTTATGTATTTTGTTGAACAGTAGTTTTTTGGTAGATAATTAAACTTCTTGCTTGAAAATTCAACTATTTAGTTGAAAATGTATGTATTTTGTGGAGAATTCATCTTTTTCGGTAGAAAATTTAACTAATTTTGCGCAAATTCGTTTTTTGGTTGAATATCGATATTTTTTTATTTTTTAAATCAAGAAATTGCCAGTCCAAATTAAAAAATATCATTCTTTGTGGTAATTTCCTGCCTCAATTGTCAAAATTATAATTCTTTCATGAAATTCCCTGTCCCAAACTTAAAATGATATTTCTTGAGCGAAAACTAATAACTGTATTTTTTTTCAAAAATGTCCTGTCTGATAGTCAGAATTGTAATACTTTTTTTTGGAAAATCCCCTATTCCAAGTGAGAATTATGACTTTTTCAAAAATTCCCCTCTCCAACTTAAAATTAGGAAGAAAAAATATATGAAAACACTTTTAATTTGTATATTATCTTGAAGTCATAATAAAAATAAAAATTAACACTCACCCTTCGGGTCCGGTGATCCTCAGCACGTAAATTTTGGATGTGGATAAAACTAAGCACCCTGGAAACGTCTCCGACGACGTTTGAACGAGCATTTCTGCCTAATAATAATAGCAATTATCATACAAATAAATCACTAGAAAAAACAAGGCCTAATTTTTTTTTTAAAGAAATATGAAGTATAAAATTTATTTTGGCATAAAGTTCAACTAACTAGTTGAAAATTAACTTTTTTGTTAAAATTTTATCTTCCTTGATTAAAAATACAACTGTTTGGTTGAAAATTAATCTGTTTTGGTTGACGATTCAACTATCTTTTTAAAAGTCGTATTTATTTGTTGAATTCTACTGGTTTTTATTAAAAATAAAAACATTTTTTGCCTAAAATATGAACCCTTTTTTGTTTGAAAATTTAAAAATTTTTTTGAAAGAAAAATTTCAACTACTTTGTTGCAAATTCAGTTTTTTGTGGTTGAAAATTAACCTTTTCAACTGAAAATTCAACTGTTTCATTCTGTTGAAAATCGATCTTTTTACTTGAAAATTCGAAGATTTTTTTTTGGAAATTAACAATTTTGTTCGAATACATATTTTCGGGTAAAAAATCTGTTTTGGCTGCATATTCAACTATTTCGTTGAAATTTTATTGTTTTTTTTTATTTAATTCAATCGTGTTTAATTGAAAATTAAAATACTTTTTTATTAAAAATTCATCTTCTTTGTTATATTATTCAACACTTACATTTTTTATTCAGAATTCTTCTTTTCTGGTGAAAAATTTAATTACTTTATTAAAAATTAATTTTTTTGTTTAAAGATTCATAATTTTAAAAAGAAGATTAATCTTTTTGATAGAAAATTCAACTATTTAGTTGAAAATTACAATTTTTCTTAAAAATTACCATTTCTGGGTATACATTTTTTGTGGTTAAATTCAAAAAAATTTTTATTAAAAATTAAAATCTTTTTTGGTTGAAATAACAACTATTCCATTTTTGGTTAAAAATTTTTGTTCTTTTGTTTTGTTTAGTTGCAAATTCGATTATTTGGTTGAAAATCCATTTATATTGTTGCAAAGTTGTGTTTTTGGTTTAAAACTAATGTAGTTTGTAAAAGCTTCCCCAATTTCGAGAATTTTTTTTTATATTCATCAATTTACTTTTGTTTATTATTTAGCGGAAACTTTAATTGTTTGTTAAAAAATTAACAATTTTGTTAAAAAGTCGTCCTTTTTGGTTGCAAAAATGTAAGCTTTCATTACTTTTTAATTTAACAATTTAAAGTTAAATCCCGTCAAACTGCAAAATTTTAGAATTTTATAAATTGAACAGTTAAAATATGTCTAGTTAAAACAAATAAACCCATAACATCATTTTCACTGATCTAAATGGAAGCATAAGTCAATACATTTTAAAATGTTTCAAATTATTTTAGTCAATTTTACATTAGAAATATTAAAAATTGAACGACTAATTTTTGTTAAACTTAACACTTATTGAATTAGAAGTTTGGTTGAAAATTCAACCGCTTGGTCAAAAATTAATCTGTTTTGGTTGACGATTCAACTATCTTTTTAAAAGTCGTTTTTATTTGTTGCATTCTACTGGTTTTTATTAAAAATAAAAACATTTTTTGCCTAAAATATTAACTTTTTTGTTTTAAAAATTTAAAAATTTTGTTGAAAGAAAAATTCAACTACTTTGTTGAAAATTCAGTTTTTTGTGGTTGAAAATTAACCTTTTTGAATGAAAATTGAACTGTTTGATTCTGTTGAACATCAATCTTTTTAGTTGAAAATTCGACGATTTTTTTTGGAAATTAACATTTTTGTTGGAAATACATATTTGCGGGTAGAAAACCTATTTTGGCTAAGGATTCAACTATTTTGTTAAAATATTATTGTTTTTTTTTTATTTAATTCAACCGCTTTTAATTGAAAATGTAAATACTTTTTCATTAAAAATTCATCTTTTTTGTTTTATTATTCGACAATTACATTTTTCATTGAGAATTCTTTTCCGGTAAAAATTGAAATTACTTTATTAAAAATTAATTTTTTTGGTTAAAGATTCATAATTTTAAATAAAAATTTATCTTTTTCATAGAAAATTCAACTATTTAATTATGAAGTACATTTTTTTTTTAAATTACCATTTCCGGGTATACATTTTTTTGTGGTTAAATTCAAAAAAAAATGTATTAAAAATTAAAATCTTTTTTGGTTGAAATAGCAACTATTCCATTTTTGGCTAAAAAGGTTTTTTTGTTTTGTTTTGTTTCAAATTCAACTATTTGGTTGAAAATCCATTAATATTGTTGCAAAGTTGTGTTCTTGGATTAAAACTTAAGTAGTTTGTAGAAGCTTCCCCAATTTTGTATTTTTTTTTTTTAATATTCATCAGTTTAGTTGCAAAAATGGAAGCTTTCAATACTTTTCAATTGGACAATTTAAAATTATATCCCGTTAAACTGCAAAATTTTAGAATTTTATAAATTGAACAGTTAAAATATGTCTAGTTGAAAAATATAAATCCATATCATCATTTACAATGCTCTAAATGGAAGCATAAAATTATTTTACTCAATTTTACATTAGAAATATTAAAAATTGAACGACTAATTTTTGTTAAACTTAACACTTATTAAATTAGAAGTTTGGTTGAAAATTCAACCGTTCGGTTGAAAATTAATCTGTCGTGGTTAAGAATTTAAATATTTTGTTAAAATTTTTTTGTTGGTTCATTTAAACTACTTTTCGTTTAAAATTAAAATCTTTTCTGGTTGAAATTTTAACTATCACATTTTTTAGCTGAGAATTCATCTTTTTTTTGTTAAAATTAAAATATTTTGGTAGAAAATTAAACTATTTGTTTAAAACGAACTTTTTTGGTGTCATTTAATATTTTTGGGTTGACGATTCAACTATGATGCAGAAAATTCTTATTCTTTGCTTGAAAATTCAACTCTTGTTTAAAATTATTATTATTTTTTTAATTTGTCTTTTTTAGTAGAAAATTTAACAACTTGTTTAAAATTTGAACTTCGTTGCTAAAAAATCATTTTTTTTTGTAGAAGATTCATAATTTTTGTTGAAGAATTGATCTCTTTAATCAAAAATTAAACTATGTTGTTCAAAAATTTTTTTTTTTGGTGTCAAAATATAATTTTTAGAACTAAAATTTAACTATTCTATTTTTGTGTGGAAAACTTATCATTTTTAGTGGAAAATGTAACTACATGAATGAAAATTCATGTATTTTGTTGAAATTTCGACTTCTTTGGTAGAAATTAATCTTTTTTGGTGAAAATTCACCTTTTTGCTGAAAATTTAACTGTTTGGTTGATAATTAATCTGTTTTGGTTGAGGATTCAAATATTTTTTTGAAATATCAACTATTACATTTTTTGTTGAGAATCCATAATTTTTGGTTGAAAATTCAACTATTTTGGTAAAAAATTCAACTATGTGGTTGTTAATTAACTTTTCTTTTGAACATTTATATTTCAGGGTTCAAAACTATATTGTTTTTAGAAAATGCGTCTTTCGGGTTTGTAAATTCACCTCTTTTGTAATTTGAAACATTTTATGCCCTGAGCAAAAGTATATAAAAATTTGAAAATATTATCAAGAGTCTTATACTCACTCGCAACAGAAGAACAAGTTCTTCCTTCTCTTGTTCAAAGATATTTAAAATGATATGAAGTTTTATTCTGTGATCGACGCTATTGAAGTCCGTGTACGAATATCGAACGTCGCTTCCCATAAATTCAGAACTCTCTTCCGACTTTACGGGGGTTGTTTTCGTACTTCCGATCTTCATTGTTTGCAATAATTCTACATACAAGAAAATCATTACTCTCTTATTTTTAGAGCTACAACATTCAATGTTACAACATGTGAAATAGTAGATTGTGTATCAAGGGCATGGTGAAGGTGATTCTGACGAGTGCGAAGTTTGCCGCAAGAGAAGAAGAAGAAGGAGTAAGTGAAGAAGAATGAGGAGCAGGAGGAGAACTAGGGAAAGTAGAAGAAGTAGATGTAGAATGAGAAGGAAAAAGAGGCACAAGAGAATGAGGAGAAGGAGAAGGAAGAGAAGGAGGAGCAGGAGGAAAATGAAAAAAAGGAGAAGGAGAAGAAAGATCAGGAGAAGCAGAAAGAGGAAAAGAAGAAGGAGAATAAGGAGGGACAGGAGAACAATTAGGAAGAGCAGGAGGAGAATATAAGAATGAGTATAATGAGAAGGGGGAGGAGTA
Source organism: Amphibolips quercusostensackenii (assembly GCA_032357855.1). Lineage (NCBI taxonomy): Eukaryota > Metazoa > Arthropoda > Insecta > Hymenoptera > Cynipidae > Amphibolips > Amphibolips quercusostensackenii. The sequence goes on along the minus strand of JAUELO010000179.1, from coordinate 3,526,558 downwards.
GGAGAAGTAGAAGGAGAACAAAAAGAAAGAGCAGGAGAAGGAGGAAAAGTAAAAGTAGAAGAAAGAGAAGCAGAAATAGAATTAGAAGGAGAATGAGAAGGAGAAACAGAAAAAAGATCATGAGGAGGAGAATGAGAAGGAGGCGAAGAAGGAGAAACAGGAGAAGTGAAGGAGGAGAAGGAGAACAAGAAGAAATAGGATGAGAAGGAGGAGCAGGAGAAGTAGAAGGAAGAGAAAGAGAAAAAGAAAAAAGGAAGAGCAAGAAGAGAAGAAGTAGGAGCAGAAATAGAAGGAGGAAGAGAAGGAAGGAGAAGGATCAGGAGAACAATAGGCAAGAGGAGGGTAGAAGGAGGGGAAGGAAAAGTGAAGGAGGAGAAGGAGAACAAAAAGGAAGAACAAGAGGAGGAAAAATGAGAAAGAGGAGAAGGAGGAGGAAAAGGAGGAGAAAAAGAAGAAATAGAAGGATGATACGCATGGAGGAGAAGAAGAATAAGGAGGAGCAGAAGGACGAGAAGGGACAGGAGAAGCAGAACAAGAAGGGAGAGCAGGAGGAGAAAGAAAATTAAGAGAAGGAAGAGAAGGAGGAAAAGAATAAGGAGGAGAAAAAGGAGGGGCAGGAAGAGAAATAGAAGTAGGAGAAGAAGAAATAAGGAGAAGCCAGAGAAGTGAAGGAGAAGAAAAAGAACAACAAGGCAGAGCAGGAGGAGAAAGAGAATGAGGAGAAAAAGGGAGGAGGATACAAGGGAAGAGGAGAAGATGTAGGAGTTGAAGTAGAAGGAAGAGAAAAAAACAAGAAGGAAGAGCAGGAGAAGGATAAGTAGGAAGAACAGAAGAAAGAGAAGTAGAAAGAGAAAAAAAAAAGAAGAAAGATCAGGAGAAGAAAGAGTAGGAGAAGGAGCAGAAGAGGTAGAATGAGAAAAAGAAGGAAGGTCAGGAGAAGGAGAATACGGATGAGGTATCAGGAAGTATAGATGAGTAGAGCAGGAAGATTGGAAGGAGGAGAAGCAGGAGAAGGAGAACAAGAAGGAAGAGCAGGGGGAGATTCAGGAGAAAAAGAGGAAGGAGAAGTAGAAGGAGAAGTAGAAGCAGAAGGAGGAGAAGGAGGAGAACAAGATAAAGCAGAACAAGGATAAGCAGGAGGAGGAGCAGAAGTATAAGGAGGAGAAGTAAAGGAGTAGAAGCAGAACAAGAAAGAAGAGCAGGAAAAGAATGAGAAGGATGAGGAGAAAGAGAAGAACGAAAAGCAGAAGGAGGAGAAAAAGCAGTAGGAGCAGGAGAAGCAGGACAAGAAGAAAGAACAGGAATAGAACTAGAAGGAGAACAAGAAGCAGGACAAGAAGGAGAAGATGGAGCAGGAAGAGGGGAAGTTCATACTTCTTCTCCTTTTCTTCCCCCTTTTATATTATATGTATCCTTCTATATTATATATTCTCCTTATGGAGAAAGAGGAAAAGGTGGAGCAAGTAAAAAGGTAGAAGTAGAAGGAGAAAGAGGAGAATGAGGAAAAGGAGAAGGAGGAATAGAAGCAGATATACAAGGAGAAGGAGGAGCAGGGGAAAAGTAGAAGGATCAGGAGGAGTAGAAGAAGAAGCAGGCAAAGTAAAAGGAGAATGAAAAATAGTAGGAAGTGCAAGAGGAGAAGGAGGAGCTGGAGGAGAATGAGAAGACGAAGAAGGAGGATCAGAAGGACAAGTAGAAGGAGGAGGAGCTTGAGGAGGAGTATAAGGAGGAGAAGAAAGAGGAACAGGGAGAGAAGGAAAGGAAGAAGTAGGAGTATGAGAAGGGGAAGAATAAAAAGAAGGAGGATGAAGGAAATGAGAAGGAGGAACAGGAGGAGAAATAGTAGGAGAGGTATTGGAATCACACATAAGATATTAACTAGCAGAGATGCAGACATTAAAAAGCGAAGCTAGTTAACACCTTATGCGATATTAGTGATGTCCTTTTTAATTTCTCACCTCCCAGCATAGACGTCAAATTTGTAACAGGCGAGAATACTGCTTCTTTTTCATTATCGTTTTTAAGTGCTTCGCTTTCGACATTATCACTACTCTGCGACATTTCACTAATATCGCATAGCTTCACACTTTTATTTTCTTAAGCTGTACACACACTGTCAGTCAGAGAGCCTGCAAATAGTAAATGCTTCGTTAAAATCTGTTTACAGCATCTTTTTACAGGCTTAGAAGACATCCACAAATTAGTTAAGACGATTAGGAAAAGGCGGATTTGGTCAAATTTATTTCAGCTTATAAATGAGCTTCTTCTTATAAAATATTTTCGAACATCTTTATTCTTAATTGTTTTAAAAAAGTTCCAAGTGGCGAATAGTTTCGAATGGAGTTCAATCTACAAAATATGTGCAAAAAACGTTTCACTGGACTTCATTCGCCAAGATCCTCTAAAAATATGGAAATAAGGAGATTATTCACGAAAATAGTGGAACATGTTTTTTAAATAAAATTAATTTGAGCACTATATTAAAATCCACTTGAAACGCTTTAAAATTCCTAATATTTCAGGTAAAAATATTGCTTTTTCATTCAAAAAAAAGCATTTTTAACAAAATAGTAAAATTTTCAACCAAAATATTAATTTTGATCTAAAATCATTAGGCTTCTTCCTATTATGCTTTCTCATAGAGGAAGCATTAGTTATTTTTAAATAATAGACAAACTAAAATTTTCATTTTGATCAATTTAAGAATAGAAATGTACAAAAAACGCAAAATTACAAAATAATACAATAAATTTTTTATTTATTTAAATTTTTTACAAAAATTGTCAAAATAATTTAATTTGATAATTTAGGATCAAAAAGTATTTTCTATTCATGCATCAACTTTGAATTATGTTGATGAAAAAGTTTTTCTGTTCACAACAAATGATTTAGTAATGTGTATTAATAATTATATTAACATAATTATTATTAACTAAAATTATAAAAATAAAAAAATTTTACTATAAATATCAATTTTTAATATAATATAAATGACCATAACGTCTTTAATCTTGTATAAGATGTATTAATGTTGTAGGTCAATCACTTTGTATTAAGCCAAGAAATCTCTTATATTCGTCTATCAATTTTAAATTATGTAAATAAAAAAAGTTCTACTGTAAAAACTATTTTTTTAATTTTATGCATTACCGCAGCTGTCTTGCTCTTCAATGAAATGTATCAACATTATAGGTCAATCGATTCGTTTTGAATCAATACATCTTTTTAATTCTCACATCAACTTTAAATTATAAAAATGAGATAAATTTTACTATGTAAATAGATTTTTAATATAATATAAATGACCATAACTTCTTTAATCTTATGTAAAATAAATTAATATTGAAAATCAATCGATTCGTCTTGAACCAAAAAATCTTTTACATTGTTGCGTCAACTTTGAATAATGTTAATGAAAAAAGATTCACTATGTGTGTGGATGTCACACTTTTTTGTGAACACGATATCATGAGAAGAGTTGCAGATAAATTAATGAAATTTAAAGGTCTTATTTTAATCGCTTATATCTTGAAACTGACTAAAGGATTTCTGAAAATATTAATTGAATTTTTTTTTAGCATTTATAATACTTTGAAAATTGGTTTTTTTATAGTAAAACATTTTTCTTTAACATAATTTACAGTTGATGCTAGAACATAAAAGATTCTTTGGTTTGGGGCGAATCGATTGTCCTATAATATTAATTTATTTTATAAAAGAGTAAGAAAGTTATCGCTATTTATATTATTTTGAAAATCAATTTAAAAAAAAAAGTTTTCTCAGGCGCAATATATAGAGTTGATGTAATAATAGAAAAGATGTGTTTATTCAAGGCGAATCTCGGAAAGGGATAGGGTGCGACAGAATTTTTCTTTCCCCTTTCCCAGCTCTGAAAATTAATATTACAAATATAAATTTACAGATAGTTTAACAAATTGTTTAATTCTTACCAAAATTTAATAATTTTTAATCAAATAGTCAAATTTTCAACTAAAGATATCGATTTTCATCTAAAATAATCCATCTCCAGCCAAACAATTTTTACTAAAATAGTTTAACTTCTAATCAAATAGTTAAATTTTTAACCAATAAGACTGATATTCTACCAAAAGGACAAATTTTAAAGAAAAAAAATAAATTTTAAACAACATTGTTAAAGTTGTTACTAAAAAACATAAATTCACAATCAAAAATGTAATAGTGGAATTTTCAGTTTAAAAAATTAATTTGATCCCAAGAAATATAAAATTTAAAAAAAAGTACATAAATTTCCAAACTAAAAAAGACAAATGTAAAACTTGAACTAAATTAATATTCAATCAAAATAACGACATTTATGGAAAATAATTTAATTTTTACTGGAAATTTATCTATTTCATTTTTATTTAGAAATTTATCTTTTTTAGTTGAAAATTCAACTACTTAGTTAAAAGTTGAACTACTCTTGAAAATTCATTTTTTTAGTAGAAAATTCTTCATTATAGTTAGAAATGGTTCAAATGAAAATTTAAATATTTTTCAAAAAGTCGTTCTTGTTTTGGTTCTGAATTGCTTTTCTTTATGCGTGGATTTAAACATCGACATAAAAATAATACAAATTTTTCTTTTTTGATAAAAAATTGTTCTAAAATTAAATTTTTTTAAAAATTTGTTTGTTTTTTGTTTGAGAAATAATTGTTTAACTGAAAATTTAATTCTTTGTTCAAAAATCATGTAACTTATCAAAAATTAATCTTTTTGGTAGAAAATTAATATTATTGTTCAAAACTTGATCTTTTTGAATTAAAATTTGTTCACTTTTTCTGGTAGATAATTACTTTTTTTATCTGGAAATTAAACTACTTCATTTTTTATTGTGAATTAAAATTTTTCAGTTGAAAATTTATCAATTTTATAAAAAATGTATGTATTTCGGTAAAAATCGGTCGTTTTTGATAAGTAATTAAACTCATTTGTTGAAATTTTTACAATTTTGTTAAAAGTTAGCTTGTTTTTTAGAGAATAAATTTTTCAGTTTATAATGCACAATTAAATTTTAAAATTTATCTTTTAGGTTATAAATTTAGCTAATTTTGTTAAAAACTCGTTTTTCTTATACTAAAAATTACTTTTTTTAAATGGAGGTTTAACTAATCCATTTTTAATTATAAATTTATTATTTTAGTTAAAAATTTTACTATATCGTTAAAAACTGGTCCTTTTTGAAAATTAATTCAGTTTTCTGAAACTTCATCGATTTTGTTAAAAAACAAAAAGGACTTTTTGTTTAAAAATTTTTTTTTTGTTAAAATTGAATTTTTTTGGTTGGAACATTAACTATTATATTTTTCTTGAAAATTTATTTTTTGGGTAAAAAGTTAGTTTCTTTGTGGGAAATCAAACAATTTTGTAAAGAAGTCATTTTTTTGAGAAGACGCACAATTTTAATTAAAAATTTATCTCTGGCTGGAAATTTATTCACTTTTTTGAAAAATCTGTTTTTTTGTTGTTGAAGTTTATTGCTTAACTGCGAACTTAACTATTTCAGAAGATTTATCTTCCAGTTAAAAATTCATCTCTTTATTGAAAATTAAACTAATATGGCCAAATATTCGTTTTTTTTTTGTTTAAGAATTGATTTTCTATGTCATGATTTAACTATTTTATTTCTAGTGAAAAATTGATCTTTTTTAGTTACAAATTTAAAAACCTTGTTCATAAGTAATCTTTTTTGGTTAAAAACTCGCGTGATTCTATTTAAGGCGGATCAATTCACTTGAAATAAATAAAGATGATTTTTTCGGGCTTAGTCCTATGGTGAATTTTTATATAATTTAATCGAGAATGTGAAAAACTGTGTTTATTTTTGCTTGTATTGGTCCTCTTCGTATGATAATACAGATTTTGATGAAAGAGTGTTAATTTTGTAAACTTAATACTTTTAAGTACTTTCTCAACAAATAGAGACGTTCAAAACTGACGCACCTACTTTATCAAAAAAAAAGCTCAAATCAGATAAAAATTTTAAACTCTAGACTGCTTTGTCCAGAAAAGCTTCTTTTGCCCCACTGTGCGATGGCCGTGCGAGCCCCGGTCTATACTACTTGAGAATGTGAGGGATAGCAGTGAGAGTGGAAGGGGAAGGCGGTGTAGAAGCCTAAAGAGTTTGTGTACCTGGGCCTTGTTGTTTCGAAAAAGTGGGCAGTAAATGGGCATACCGAAGAGATAGAAAGAGAGAGAGAGAGAGAGAGAGAGAGAGTGAGAAAGGCTAATGTGGTGATGAGTAAGGTATGGGGGTTGAGAAAGAAGTTGTTTGCAGATAATTTCTGAAGAAGAATAAAATAGTTCAAATCCATAATGAGTGTCTTATGCAATAGAGTAAAGGTGTGTGGGTAGAAGGAAAGTGAGGAGGTAAATAGGATACAGTAGAGATATAGAAAGCCGACACTGGGGTTGTTAGGAAGCACGCCTAATTATCTTCAAAGGGGGGAGATAGGTGAAAAGGGTTAAGGGATTGAAAAAAGGCGCCGGGCATGTAAAAATGAGAAGAAATTTCTGAAAGCGTAAGGAAGGCACGTAAAATGTTAAGAATGTGTTGGTAAGAGAAGGAGAACAGGAGAGGAGGTGGGAATATAAAGGTTGAAAGCAGAAGGTAATTTAGAAGAAATGGGCTGCAGATGGATAAATTTAGAAGGATGCATAAGGAAAGAAGGAAGGCCTATGAGATGTTAAAAAAAAGCGACATGGTGGATTTATAATAAGAGAGAGCAAGAGAGCGGGAGCGCGATATTTGTCTGGGAAAGGAGATTAAGGACGTCAGAAGCTTATAGCGAGAATGAGATGTGGTGCATAAAAGGTTTTATCAGGTTCTGGTTTTCTGGGGAAAAGAGGATGTGTCAATTAAGCAGGAAAGGTAGAGCACTGGTTGGAGGAGGGCAAAGGGGTGGAAAGGAGTGAAAAGTAGTGGAATAAGCATCAGGAGTTTTGATGCATGACAGAGGGGACGAAAGAGCAGTAGCATGGGTGAGGGGCGTGTTGGGTAAGATAGAAAAGAAAAGGAGGAAGAGGGGAGGAAAAAGTGGATATAAATAAAATGCGAAAAAAGAAAATTGTTTAAGTCGCTAGTGATCAGAGCTTTATTGCATGTAGCGTAGGTGTGGAGGTGGAAAGAAAGTAAGGAGGTAAATAGAATACAAGAGAGGTATGTCAAGTGGACACTGGGGTTGTTAAGAAACATGCCCAAATATATTGTCAGGAAAGAGACGGAGAGAACGAGTTCAGGAATCATAACAAGGATTCCGACTGTAGACAAATGAAGTAAAAAGGATGCACGAGGAAGGAAAGGAGGTATAAGAGATGGTTGAAAGAAACGGCATGAAGAGAGAGAGAGAGAGACGGCAGTAGGGCAGGAAAGAATAAGGAGGTCGCGATTTAGGGGAAACTATAGGTTGATTATGACAAAAAAAAGCGCATTATTTGTGTGTAAAAAAACAGGAAGCCAAGAGTTTATAGTGAGGATGAGATATGGGTGCATAAAAGGTTTTAATAGGTTATGGCTTTCTAGAGTGTGAAGAATGTGTGAATTGTGCAAGAATGAAAATGCAAGAGTTGAGCACTGGTCAGAGGAGTGAGAAAAGGTGGAAAAGAGTGAGATAAGCTTGGTGGTATTGACGCATCAAAGGGGGACAAAAGGGCAGTAGCATGGGTAAAGAATGTGTTAAGTAATATAAAAAAGAAAAAGAGAAAGGAGAAAGAGGAGTTGAGAAGATAGTTAAAGAAAGCACTAGTTGGAAGAGTGCAAATAGGTGGAAGGAAGTGGACAGAATTAGGATAAGCATGAAAGTATCGATGCATGAAAGAAGAAACAAAAGGAGTGCAAAGAGCTGTAAAGAAGTAAAAAGTATTAGGATAAGCATAAAGATATTGATGCATGAAAGACGGGACAAAAGGGCAGTAGCATGGGTGAAGGGGTGTATTGGGAAAGATGAAAAAGAAAAGAATAAAGGATAAATAGTAAAGGAAAGCTTGTAAATAGGAAACAAAGTAGATATTAACAAAATGTGAAAAAGTAGGGAAATACGTGCAAAACAAGACAACATTTTTGTAATTTTTTTGTTCGTTGATTATTTAACTTTTTTTTTTTTTTTTTCTTGTTTTTAAATTACTTTAGTAAGCATTTAAATAATTAAAGGATTTATATGTACATCTTTTAAGATAGAAAAGTCATCTTTCTTGGTTGGAAATTTGTGATTCTTGGTGGAAAATTCCCTTTTTTGTTTAAAATTCTTCTTTTCCGCCTAAAAAATTAACTTTTTAAAAAAAGCATCCTTTTTCTAAAAAAACTTATTTTTTTGTTAAAAATGTATCTTTTTGGCTTAAACAATTAAATATTTTGCTAAGAATTTAATTGCTTTTGAGGGAATTTTAATTTTCTTTTGTTTTAGAATTTGACAATTTAGTTAAAAATGAATTTTATTTTTTTTTAAACTTCTTTTTGGTTCATGAATTTAAATATTTTGTTACAATCGTCTTTTTTGGTGAA
>JAUELO010000179.1:3457149-3471132 GCA_032357855.1 Amphibolips quercusostensackenii | reverse complement strand
AATAAAAAAAATAAATAAATAATAAAAAATAAAATAAAATATAATATTAGTATTTTATTTTATTTATTATTTATTTTATATTATATATTATATAATATTATATAATATATATATATATATAATATTATAAATTCGTACTTTTCTAATCAAATAGTTGAATTTTCAATCAAGAAGATTAATTTTCTATCTAAAAGACGAATCACCAACAAAATACATAAATTTTTATAATTTTCAACAAAAAAGATTAGTTGTCAAAAAAAAGTTAAATTTTCAACTACAAAGATGAATTTTCAACCAAGAAGGTGAATTTTTAAGTAAAAAGATGAATGTTCAACAAAACAATAAGCTTTTAATCAAATTCTTAATTTTCAAACAAAAAAAATTAATTTTCTATCAAAAAGACAAATTTCTAACAAAATAATTAAATCCTCGACAAAAACCATTTCATTGTAAACCAAATAGTTAAATTTTTAATCAAAATAGATGAATTCTGAACAACATTTAAATCCTTAACAAAAACAAAGCAACTGTAAATCAAACAGCTGATCTTTGAAATAAATAGTTAAAGTTTTAACCAAAAAGAATTATTTTCAACACAGAAGAATTATTTTTTACCAAAAAAGATGAATTCCGAACAAAATTCATACATTTTTCACCAAATAATTGAATTTTCAATTAAGAAAATTAATTTATATCAAAAAGACAAATTTGCAACAAAATAGTTAAATCCTTAACCAAAACAGATAATTGTAAACCGAACCATTAATTTTTGAACCAAATAGTTAAATTTTTAACCAAAAAAATAAATTTTCAAAAAAATACATAATTTTTTAACCAAACAGTTGCATTTTCAACCAAGAAGATCAATTCTTTATGAGAAAAGACGAATCACCATCAAAATACATCAATTTTTAAACACATAGTTGAATTTTAAATAAAATACATAAATTTTTATCATTTTCAACCAAAAAGTTGCGTTTTTAAGAAAGTAATAAACTATTAATTAAATAGTTAATTTTCAAACAAAAGGATTAATTTTCTATTAAAAAGACAAATTTCTAACAGAATAGTTGAATCCTTGACAAAAACAAATTAATTGTAAACCCAACAGCTGCTCTTTGAACCAAATAGTTAAATTTTTAACCAAACAGAATAATTTTCAAAACAGAAGATTTATTTCCTACCAACAAAGATGAATTCCAAACAAAATGCATACATTATTAACAAAATAAATAAATGTTCAATCAATAAGATTAATTTTCTATCAGAAAAGACAAATTTCCAATAAAATATATCAATGTTTAAACAAATATTTGAGTTTTCAACAAAGAAGAATAATTTTCTACCAAAAGGATGCATTTTTAACAAAATACATAAATTTTTAAGATTTACAACAAAAACAGATTAATTATAAACCATTTGTTACATTTTCAAATAAAAAGTTGAACTTTCAACCAAAAAAGGTGAATTTTAAACTAAAAAGATAAATTTTGAACAAAATAATAATCTATTAATTAAATAGTTTACTTTCAAACAAAACAATTAATTTTCTATCAGAAAGACAAATTTTTAACAAAATAGTTGAATCCTTGACAAAAACAAATTAATTGTCAACTTAACAGCTGCTCTTTAAACCAAATAGTTAAATTTTTTACCAAAAATGATGAATTCTGAACAATATTCATAAACTTGTAACCAAATAGTTGAATCCTCAACAAAAACAAATCAATTGCAAACCAAACAGCTGACCTTCGAAACAAATAGTTAAACTTTTAACCAAAAAGATTAATTTTCAACACAGAAGAATTATTTTCTACCAAAAAAGATGAATTCCGGACAAAATTGATATATTTTTAACCAAATAATTAAATTTTCAATCAAGAAAATTAATTTTTTATCCAAAATACGAATTCCTAACAAAATAGTTGAATCCTCAACCAAAATAGATTAATTGTAAACAAAACCATTGATTTTTGAACCCAATAGTTAAATTTTTAACCAAAAAAATCAATTTTCATAAAAATACATAATTTTTTAACCAAACAGTTGATTTTTCAACCAAGAAGATTAATTTTCTATCAAAAAAGACGAATCACCAAGAAAATACATCAATTTTTAAACACATAGTTAAATTTTCAATAAAATACATAAATCTTTATAATTTTCAACAAAAACAGATTAATTGTAAACCAAATAGTTAAATTTTTAACTAGAAAAATCAATTTTCGACCAAAGAGGTAAATTTTTAACAAAATAATAAACTTTTAATCAAACAGTTAATTTTCAAACAAAAATATTAATTTTCTATAAAAAAAGACGAGTTTTCATCGAAATAGTTAAATCCTTGACAAAAACAAATTAATTTTAAACCAAACTGCTGTTCATAGAAACAAATAGTTAAATTTTTAACCAAAAACGATAAATTCTAAACAAAATTCATAAATTTTTAATCGAATAGTTGCATTTTCAACCAAGAAGATTAATTTTTCTATCAAAAAAAAAAGAATTCCCAACAAAATACATCAATTTTTGAACAAATAGTTGAATTTTCAACAAAATACATAAATTTTTAACATTTTCAACAAAAACAGATTAATTGTATACCAAATAGTTACATTTTGAACCAAAAAATATGAATTCTGAGCAATATTCGTACATTTTTAATCAAATAGTTGAATTTTCAATCAAGAAGATTAATTTTTTATCAGAAAAGACAAATTTACAACAAAAGATATCAATTTTTAAACAAAAAGATGAATTTTCAACAAAGAAGATTAATTTTCTACCAAAAAGATGAGTTTTTGACATTTTCAAAAAAAAGGATTAATTGTAAACCAAATAGTTAAATTTTTAACTAGAAAGATGAATTTTCAAACAAAAAGATTAATTTTCTACCAAAAAGACAAATTTGCAACAAAATACTTGAATCCTGGACAAATACAAATAATTTTAAACCAGACAGCTGCTCTTGGAACCAAATAGTTAATTTTTCAACCAAAAAAAGATGAATTCTGAACTATATTCATAAATTTTTAACCAAATAGTATAATCCTCGACAAAATCCAATTAGTTGTAAACCAAGCAGCTGCTCTTGGAACTAAATAGTTAAATTTTCAACCAAAAAAGATGAATTGTGAACAAAATTCATAAATTTTTAACCAAATAGTTGCATTTTCAACCAAAAAGATTAATTTTCAGTCAAAAAGACAAATTTCCAACAAAATAGTTGAATTCTCGACAAAAACAAATGAATTGTAAAACAAACAGCTGCTTTTTGAACCAAATAGTTACATTTTTAACCATAAAAGATAAATTCTGAACAAAATTCATAAATTTTTAACCAAATAGTCGCATTTTCAGCCAAAAAGATAAATTTTTTATCAAAAAGACAAATTTCCAACAAAATAGTTGAATCGTTGATAAAAATAAATTAACTGTAAACCAAACAGCTGATCTTGGAACTAAATAGTTACATTTTTAACCATAAAAGATTAATTATGAACAATATTCATAAATTTGTAACCAAATAGTTGAATTTTTAACCAAGAAAATTAATTTTTGTAATGAAAAATACATAAACATTTAGAAAAAGAGTCATAGATAAAAATGTAGTTAAAAATTAATTATAAAATAAATGGTAAACAAAATATTAAAATTTTTGACTAAAGAGACGAATCATTAAGCAGTAAAATGAACTTTAACAAGTAGTTTAAATTACAACAAAATAGTTGATATCATCCAAAAAAAAACGAATTTTCAATAAAATAGTTGTGTCCTCAACCAAAATAAATTCATTTTGAACTAAACAGTTGCATTGTCACGAAAAAACTATTAAAATAAAAAAATAATTATAAACAGAACAGTTACATTTTCAACCAGACATGAATTTAAAAACAAACCTTTTTTTAAAAGGTACAACTTTAAATCAATTAGATGAATTTTTAACGAAAAAAGAAAAGGAATTTCCATTAGAATAGTTCAAGTCGCAAACAGAATAGATGAATTTTAAACCAAATAGACGCATTTTTCACAAGAAACGATTAATAGTGAAAAAAAGAATTTTCAACAAAACAGTTATATTTTCAACCAGGAATGAAATAAAAAAAAATTATTTTCAGCAGACTGATTCAACTTTTAATCAAAAAGATTAATTTTCTACAAAAAAGAACGAATTTTGAACAAATTGAATGAATTTTCGACCAAATAGTTAAATTTTCCACTAAAAACTATCAACTTTTAACCATAAACGGAATAATTAAATTTTAAATTGAAAAATTAAGTTTAAACCAAAAAAAAAACAAATTTTTAATCAAATTGTTTTATTTTTCACCAAAAAAAGATTATTACAACAAAAAGAATTTTCAACAGAAAAAATATTTTTAACAAAGTGGTTTAACTTCAAATCAAGTAGATGCATTTTTAACCAAGAAGATTAATTTTCTACAAAGAAAAGTAGAACAAAATAAATAAATTTTTGACCAAATAGTAAAATTTTTAAGTAAAAAATATCAAATTTCAGCCATAAGCGGAATAATTAAATTTTCAATTTAGGAAACTAAATTTAAACCAAATAAGAAAACGGGTTTTCAATAAATTATTTAAATTTTCAACTAAAAAAAAAATTAATTTTTAAACCAAAAAAGTAAAAGAATTTTCAATCAAGTAGTTAAATTTTCAACTAAAATGATGATTCTTCAACCGTAAAGAAATGAATTTTTACAAAATAGTTTAACTTTTGACTACACAAGTGAATTTTCAACTAATATTATTTTTGTACAAAAAGAAATTAATTTTCAACCAAAAGTGGAATAGTCAAAATATAAATTAAAAAGTTCATTACGAAACAAAAACGAATTTCCAACAAAATATTAAAATTTGCGACTAAAGTGATGAATCTTTAACTAAAAAAATAAATGTTGAACAATGGAGTTCAACTTCTAATCAAGTAGTTGGATTTATCGAAAAAAGAAAAATTTTCAATGAAATGGCTGAGTCCTCAACTAAATTAAATTTATTTCAAATCAGGCACTTGCATTTTCCACAAAAAAAAACGATTAATTTTCAACCTGAAATGAAATAGTTCCATTTTCAGTTTTAAAAATTAATTAAAAAAAAAAAAGAATTTTGAACAAAACAGTTAAATTTTCAATCAGTCATGAATTGAAAAAATTATTTATAACAAAGTGGTACAAATTTTAACCAACTAGTTTAATTCTCAACCAAGAAGATTAATTTTCTATAAAAAAAAAACAAAATCCAACCAAATAGTTGAATCCTCAACCAAAACAGATTAATTGTAAACCAAACAGTTCATTTTTAAACCAAATAATTAAATTTTCAGTTGAAAAAAAATAATTTTCTGCCAAAAAAAAAATTCAACCAAAGTGATAAATTTTTAACTGAAATGATGAATCTTTAACTAAAATAAATGAATTTTAAACCAAAAAGATGGTTTTTTAACAAAAAACACAAATTTTCAATGAAATAGATAAATTTTGTAATAAAAACAATAAGTTTTTAAACAAACAGTTACATTTTCTGTTAAAACATTAATTTTTACCAAACTTATGAATTTTTAACTAAAATGATGAATATTTAACTGCAATATTTTAATTTTCATTCAAAAAGACAAATTTTCAAAAAGAGAATTAACTTTCAAACAAGAAGATTAACTTGCTATCAAAGAATACGACTTTTTAACAAAAGACATGAACTTTTAACTAAAAAAGACAAATTTCAACCAAATAGTTTAATTTTTAACAAAAAAGACCAGTTTTCAACCAAAAATAGAATAGTAAAATTTTCAGTTAAAAAATTAATTTTCTACTAAAAAAAATTATTTTTCAACAAAAAAAACATGAATTTCTAACTAAAATAGACAAATTTTCAACCAAATAGTTTGATTTTGAAAAAAAGACCAGTTTTGAACCAAAAATGGAATTGTTAAATTTTCAGTTAAAAATTAATTTTCAACCAAACTGATGAATTTTCAACTAAAATGATGAAATATTTAATCCGAATAAAAGTTGCATTTTCAGTTAAAAAAAAAACATTTTCGACCAAAGAAACAACTGATTTAAAAAAAAATAGTTACATTTTCAAAGAAAGTGATGAATTTTTAACTAAAATGATGAATAATTAACTAGAATAATTGAATTTTCAAAAAAGATGATGAATTTACAGAAAAGATTAATTTTTTACCACAGAAGACTTTTTTCCAACAGATAACATAAATTTTCAACTAAAAAAGACAAATTTTTAACCAAATAGTTGAATTTTGAACAAATAAAAGACCAGTTTTAACCTAAAAATATAATAGTTATATTGTCAGTTAACAAAATTAATTTTCTACAAAAAAAAATTCAACCAAAGTTTTGCCTTTTTAACTAAAATGATGAATCTTCAATTGGAACAAATGATTTTTGAACCAAAAAGATGAACTGAAAAAAATGAACTTATTTTCAACCATGTAGTTTTATTATCAACCAAAAAGATGAATATTCAGACAAGATTAATTTTGTTACCAAACAAGATGATTTTTTAACAAAAAACATGAATTTTCACGATAATAGTTGAATTTTTTACTAACAACGATTCATTTTCAGAGAAATATTTACATTTTCTTTTAAAAAATTAATTTTCAGCGAAATTGATGAATTTTTAACTAAAACGATGAAATATTTAATCGGAATAAAAGTTACATTTTCAGGTTAAAAAAAATCATTATCATAAAAAAACTGATTTTCAAAAAAAAAACTGATTAAAAAAAAAATAGTTACATTTTCAAACGAAGTGATGAATTTGCAAATAAAATTATGAATCTTCAACTGGGATAGTTGAATTTGAAACCAAAAAGATGAATTTTCAACAAAAATATTGAATCTTTAACTAGAATAATTGAACTTTTAACCAAAAAGATTAATTTCTACCCAAAAAGACGATTTTTCAACAAAAAACATGAATTTTCAACAAAATAGTTGATTTTTTTGTACGAAAAATGGTCAATTTTCAAACAAAAAAAATTGCTACATTGTCGTGCGAAGGTTTTCGACCAACTTTTTTTTTATGAATAATTCAGTTCTATTAATTTTATTCACTTCAGAGATCAAAATTCTCAAAATATGTACAAAATGAGCCCAGGACGAAGCCAATTTCTCTATTTTTTAAGTAGATATTGGAAAAAATAGTGTGAATTTGAATATTTTCTTCCATTTTTAATAACTTTAATAACTTCCGTGATAATCAATATTTTTCAATGTTCTTGGTGTCTCATTTCAAAGCTATTTTCCCACAGTATCGCAGCAGCTTATGAGCATTAAACTTTAGTTTCTCGCTCTACTATTTTTGCAATATCTACATAAAAATAGACAAATTGGCTTCATCCTGGGCTCATTTTATACAAAATTTTTAAAGCATTCAACCCTTTAAAGAGAAAATTTTTTATCTCTGACATAAATAAAATAAATAGAACTCAATCATTGATCGAGAAAAAGGTGGTCGAAAACTTTTACACGACAGTGTAACTTTTCTGTTAAAAAAATTAATTTTTAACCAAACGGATGAATTTTCAACTAAAATGATCAATTTGCAACTAAAATATAAAATATTCAATGGGAATAAATGTTCTGATGTCTGTGACTTACGTCTTCTACGAATTCCGTATTTAAAACATTCTTCGTAGTTTCTCTCAATACGTCAATTTGCTCGATGAATTTTTCTCCGAGCAGCTTGTGTGCAATTTCTTGTGTTTCGTTGGTTGTCCGGTGGCAAAATTGAGAAAAAGCGGATTTCACGCTTTTTTTGTCGGGAGATTGATTCACCAGCGCAACCATTCTTGCAATGAGCATTATGGTTGCAGTTTCTGGAGGATAATGGAGTTGTTTCCATATTTCGTTTAATTGTACAAGTGGGTGGACTTTGTTTTTTTCTCTAGATTGCAGGCAGAGAGTCTGATGATATCTAAAATTCCAAAAAATAATCGCGCAATGATTTTTCTTGAAATGCACATTTTTAATGATTAAATATGTACCTTTGTGATGCCTCCGACTTGCATTCACTGCTACAATATTTCACTCCACAAGCTTCACAGTCTGTGATCAATTCTTTTTTCGTTTCACAACATTCTGGATATGGCAAAATAATATCCCGTTTTCCTTCAAGTCGGAAAACATTCTCTTGGGCAGTTTCGAGCGGACTTAAGCAATTTTCGCAGGCTGAATAACCATAATCGGCATTCCACGAATATTGACAACAAACAAGTGGTTTTTCTTCCAGAATAGTGTCACCTTCTTTGTATGAACGAAGTGCAAAAAGACCTTTGCCCTGTTCAAAAAAAGTATAACGATAATTATAAAAAAAAGACATTTTCCTATTTAGGGTGTCTACTCAAATCCTGGAAAAAAAATTTCTTGACAATTCCAGGTTTTTTTACAGGTATCTTTCAATTTTTCCAGGCATAATTTCTCATAATATGGTGCCATTCAAATATTTCGCATTTTTCAAAACAGTCGACTCGAAATATGGATACAGTTTCGCGAGTTTATTGTAAGCAATGTTTTTTTTCGTTTTTAGGAATTCAATTAAAATGTTTAGTTTAGAAAACTTTGACAAATTATATTGCAAGATATTCTTAAACATATTAGCACCACCAATTAATTAAATAATTGAATAATCATAAAAACATAATTAGGCATTTCATGAATTTGTCTCTAAAGACCATAAATTTGAATAATAAGTCAAGCAAATTCATATTTTATCTTTAAAATGCAGTGCATATTTAGGTAAAGTTAATGTAGGTACTATATTACATTCAATTTAAACCGCTCCAAATGCCTAATTTTTGAAGCAAAAATATTGCATTTTCATCAAAACAGATGAATTTTTAACCATATAATTGAATTTTCAACCAAAAAGATTAATTTTCTTGAAAAAAAGATTTTTCAAACAATAGATAAATCTTCAACCAAATAGTTGAATTTTATACCAAGAAAAGATTAATTTTTAATCAATCAATTGAATTTGGAACTAAAAAATACCAATTTTTAACCAAAAGTGGAATAGTTAACTTTTCAGTTAAAAAAAGTTAATTTTCAACCAAAAAAAAAAAAAATTCTAAACTGACTGATGAATTTTTAACGAACATCATAAATCTTCCACTGGAATAAATGAATTTTAAATTAAAAAGATGAATTTCAACAAAAGAATTTACTTTCAACTAGGTAATTTTATTGTCATCAAAAAAGATGAATTTTCAAACAAAATTAATTTTCTAACAAAAAAGCGATTTTTCAACTAAAATGATGAAATATTGGTTCGAAACCAAGTTTAAATTTTCAGTTTAAAAAAAAATTTTTTAATGAAAATAAAACTGATTTTCAAAAAAAAAAAAAAATTTACATTTTCAAAGAAAGTGATGAATTTTCAACTAAAGTTATGAATCCTTAACTGAAATAGTTTGAGTATCAACCCAAAAAGATGAATTTTGAATCAAAATTATGAATCTTCAACTAAAATAATTGAATTTTTAACCAAAGATTAATTTCCACAAAAAAAGACGAATTTCCAATTACAAAAGATAACTTTTCAATCCAAAATTGAATAAGTGAATTTTCAAACAACGGATTTTCTACCAAAAAGATGCTTTTTCAACAGAAAAAAACATTAATTTTTAACGAAATGGTTTAATTTTCCACTAAAGACGACAAACTTTTAAACAAATAGTTAAATTTTCTGTTAAAAAATTTATTTTCAACAAGTTGAAAAATTTTCAACTAAAAAGATGAAATATTTAATCGGAACAAAAGTTAAATTTTCAGTAAAAAAAAATATTTTCTAACAAAAAACAACTGATTTAAAAAAAATGTATTTACATATTCAAACAAAGGGATGAATTTGCAATTAAAATTATGAATCTTCAACTGGAATACTTGAATTTTTATCCAAAAATATGAATTTTCAAACAAGAAGATTAAGTTTCAAACAAAAATTTTCAGTTTTACCAAAAAAGACAATTTTTCAACAAAAGACATGAATTTTTAACAAATAATTAAATTATCGTTATAAACTTCATTTTCAAGCAAACTGATAAATTTTCAATTAAAATGATGAAATATTTAATCGGAACAAAATTTACATTTTCAGTTAAAAAAAAAATTAACCAAAGAACAACTGATTTTCAAAGAAATAGTTACATTTTTAACCAAAGTGATGAATCCTCAACTAAAATTAAGAATCTTTAATTGGTATAAATTAATTTTAAACCAAAACGATGAATTTTTCACAAAAAGTTTACTTTTCACCAGGCAGTTTTGTTAACAACCAAAAAGATGAATTTTCAAACAATGGATTAATTTTCTACCCAAAAAGACGACTTTTCAACAAACAAAAATATTAATTTTTAACGAAATGGTTGAATTTTCCACTAAAAACGATTAATTTTCAAATAAATAGGTAAATTTCCTGTTAAAAAATTAATTTTCAAACAAAATAATGAATTTTCAACTAAAATTATGACTCTTCAACTGGAATAGTTGAATTTCAAACCAAAAAGATAAACTTACAACTAAAATAATGAATCTTTCGCTAGAATAATGAAAATTTTAACCAAAAAGATTAATTTTTAATCAAGAAAATTAATTTCTACCAAAAAAAGATGAATCTTTAATTAAAAAAGATAACATTTCAACCGAAAATTGACGTTGAATTTTCAGTTAAAAAAACTCATTTTTCTGCAAAAAAAGCAACAAATTTTAAACCAAAAAGATGAATTTTCTACCATAAAAGATGATTTTTGAAGAAAAAATATGAATTTTTAACAAAATAGTTGAATTTTCCACTAAAAACGATCTATGTTCAAACAAATAGTTAAATTTTTCGTTGAAAAAATTAATTTTCCAACAAAAAAAAAATTTCAACAAGTGATGAATTTTGAAGTAAAATGATGAGTCTTCAACTGTAATAAATTAATTTGTAACAAAAACTGATTTTAATAAAATATTTACATTTTTAAACAAAGTGATAAACTTTCAACTAAAATCACGAATCTTCAACTAGAATACTTGAATTTTCATCCAAGAATATGAATTTTCAAACATGAGGATTAACTTTCAAACAAGAAGATTGATTTTCTACCAAAAAAGACGATTTTTCAACAACAAAACACAAATTTCCAACAAAATTCATTTTTTTTATCGAAAACGATTAATTTTCAAACAGTTAGATTTTCTGTTGAAAAATTCATTTTTAACAAAACTGATAAATTTTCAGCTAAAATGATAAAATATTTAATCGGAACAAAAGTTACATTTTCAGTTAAAAAGAAAAACATTTTCAACCAAAAAACAACTGATTTTCGAAAAAATATTTCCATTTTAAAACAATTTTTTTCCAGATTTTTCAAGCAAGAAGATTAATTTCCTACCAAAAATGACTATTTTTCAACGAAAAACATGCATTTTTAACTAAATACTTGAAGTTTTACTAAAAACTATCAAATTTCATACGGATAGTTACATTTTATGCTAAAAAATTAATTTTGAACGAAACTAATGAATTTTTATCCAAAATAATTAAATATTTAATCAGAATAAAAGCTACATTTTTAGTTTAAAAAAAAATCATTTTCCACTTATAACTTTGCAACCAAAAATTGAATTAAATTTTTTGTTGGAAATAAATTAATTTTCCTCCAAAAAAAAAACAACAAATTTTCAACCAAAACCAGAAAGATGAATTTTGAACAAAAGAGTATACTTTCATCCACATAGTTTTATCAACTAAAAAAATAAATTTTCAACTTTCAATTCTCAACCAAACTGATAAATTTTCAATTAAAATTATGAATCTTCAACTGGATTAATATTACCCAAATCGATGAATTTTCAACTAATATGATGGCATATTCAATTGAAATAGTCACATTTTCAGTTTAAACAAAAATTTCAACAACAAAAAATATACTTTACTCAAAAAAGTATACTTTAATTCAAAAATTCATCTCTAATTAAAAATGTAACTATGATTTTTTGTAAGATTCATTATAATAAATGTTAAACAAAAAAATGTATTTTTACACATGAGTTTAACTTCTAACCAAATAATTAAATTTTTATTGAATAATAGTTAAATTTTATACTGCAATTTAAAAAAAAAAAAAATAAGCAAGCGCTCGAAAAAATTCCCTGAGACATTAAAAATAAATTTCCTGACAATCCCAGGTTTGGTAGCAGAATTTCGCGGGCAATTTTTTCAAATTTTGGTTGTATTTAGAATATCGAACTTTTCTTGTTATAATTTTGCAGTTTTTTAAAGAATGTTAGGAAAACTTTGAATCATTTCAAATGACATTTAGAGCTGTTATAGGTTTTGAAAAGATTTAAAAATAAGTTTAATTTTAAGAAAATTTCAAAACATTTTAATCAAAATGTAGAATTTTAAAGGTTTTGAAAAAAGCGTTTTAAAAATTTTAAAAGGTTGCAAAATAAAAAAAAAATCTTGAAACTATTAAAAAAAATTGATTTACAAAAGAACTTGAGAATTTTTTATAATATTCCACAAGATTTCTAAAAATGACTAAAAAAAACTGGAAGATTTGAAGGCAATTTTTCAAATTTTGAAATATTTTTCATAATTTTAGGAAAAATTGGCGTTAGTTTAAAAGATATTTAGAAATTTTAGACTTTTGAGGAGATTAGAAATATATTAAACCTTGATTTTTATTTTTTTTCTTGAATTTTATTTTCTCAAGAACCTTCGGAAAATATGTGATAAAGTATACACACCCGCGCACATAAGTTAGAAATAACCTAAAACTATACTTATAGGCGTCATTTAAGCCGTATAAACATTTCAAGAAAGAATAAGTATTATATATTATCATTGATTAAAAATTTACCTTATCATCACTCGTTATTCTGACTTGGATTCCCTTGTTTTCCATAATAAAACAATATCTTATTATTTCTATTATTATTTATTAGATTACATTTATTATTAATCGGTCAAAAACATAACCTACAAACACACGTTTGTAAACTTTGTAATGGCCCAAAAATCGCCGTAGAGTACTCACCGCGTGAGAGGCCTCTGGGACAAAATCAGAGTGCAGACATATATTTCTGTTTCACACAGCGACTTGTACTTCCGCAGCATTGCGCGTACGTCACTTACTGCTATACACTCAATCGTGATCTATGTATATCGTCGTTAATCCACGAGGGTTGAGGAAATTGGGGGGCGGGCAGTTTTAGGCGCGTGCGCGCCGACGCTGAAGTACAAGGTAAAAGAGAGAAAAAGCGATATCGTCCGCACTCTAATTGTGTCCCACTCAACACTTATGTGAGGTACTCATGTGAGCAATATAAGAGTATTTCATATATGCTAATCTCTGGACCAGCTCGCCGTCGTGGAGTTCTCGAAAACTAAGCGTAAAGTAAACCTCAGTATACCTACTGATTTTTGCTACAAAAAGTTTCAGAACCCTGATTTCTCTTGCCCAATAAGGATCTCTTGTACATGTGCAGTGTAATGCTTTCTACTAACGCGCCTCTCGTGGAGTCCCCAAAAGCTCACTGCTCCCCCGACCCGTCAAACCGATTAGTGCGACAGAAAAGAGACTAGAGCATGATCTAAGAATACACGGTCTAGCCTTAAGCGCTCCTAATTTCGTCCCTAGTTGCGCTCTACCAGAGACAGCCATCTTGGTTATTAGCGGCGTATCTAGAGAAAATAGCGCCCATAACGGACATTGTAAATTGTACGACCCTGTGAAAAACACCTACTATTAATGTTTCGCTTCTTTTTAATATAAGCACGCTTACCCGTGTCCGTGAAGTTAGCACACCAACCATTTAATATCCAAACTTTTATTAGTGAAATCGTTTGGTCGTTGTTTGGTTATGTTTGGAAACCAAATTTGTCCGCTTGGACGCCAAAACTCAAAAAGATATAGATTTTTCAAAATTGGAGTGCTAACTTCACGCTTGC
>JAUELO010000179.1:3392615-3405954 GCA_032357855.1 Amphibolips quercusostensackenii | reverse complement strand
TTTGAATTCTTGGAAATCGTTAAATACTTGGAATTCGTTGAATACTTCAAGTATCGTTAAATTCTTGAAATTCGTTACATTTTTGGAATTCGTTGACTTTTTGGAATTCGTTGAATTCTTAAAGTTTGTTGAATATTTGAAATTCTTTGAATGCTTGAAATTCTTTGAATTCTTGAAATTCTTTGATTTCTTGAAATTCGTTAAGCACTTGAAATTCGTCAAATCAGTTGAAGTCTCTGAACTCGTTGGATTGTTGGAATTTATTGTATTCTTGGAATTCTTTGAATTCTTGTTATTCGTTGAATTCTTGGAATTCGTTAAATTCTTGGAATTCGTTAAATTCTTGCAATTCTTTAAATTCTTAAAATTTCTTAAATTCTTAGAAGTTGTTGAATTCTTGAAATTCGTTGAATTCTCGGAATTTTTGAATTCTTTGAATTAGCTAAATCCTTAAAGTTCGTTGAACTCTTTTAATTCGTTGAATTGTTCGAAATCGTAAAATTTTTAAAATTTTTTGAAGTTTTGGAATTCGTGGGTTCTTGGAATTTGTTGAGTTCTTGGAATTCGCTAAATTCTTGGAATTTGGGATTCGCTGCATTTTTGGAATTCGTTAAATTTTTGCAATTCGTTGAATTTTTAAAATTCATTGAATTTTCGAAATTCGCCGAATGCTTGGAATTGGTTGAATTTTTGGAATTCGTTGAATTCTGGGGATTCGTTGAACTCTTGGAATTTATCGAATTCGTAAGATTCGTTGAACTGTTCGAATTTGTGAATTCCTTGAATTCTTATATTTCTTTGAATTCTCTAAATTCTTTGAATTCGCTAAATTCGCTAAATTTTTCGAGTTCGTTGCATTCTAGGAATTTGTTGAATTCTTCGAATTCGATAAATTCCTTGAACTCGTGAATTCTTTAAATGCTTAGAACTCGTAGAATTCTTAAAATACTTGAAATTCTTGGAATTTGTTAAATTTTTCGAAATTCGTAGAATTCTTGGAATTCGCTGAATTTTTGGGATTCGTGAAATTCGATAAATGCTTGGAATTCGTAAAATGCTTGGAATCATTTAAAGTCTTTGAATTCGTTGTATTCTTGGAGTTCGTTGAGCTCTTGGATTTCGTTGAATTCTTGGAAATCTTGGAATTCGTTAATTTCTTGAAATTCGTCGAGTTCTTCTTATTTTTTTAATTCCTGTTTATTTTTGAATTCTTGGAATTCTTTGAAATCTTGGAATTCGTTGAATTCTTGTTCGAATTCGTCAATTCGCTGAATTTTTGGATTTTGTTGAATTCTTGGAATTCGTTGCCTTCTAGGAATTTGTTAAATTCTTAGAATTCTTTAAATTTTTGGAATTCGTTTAATCCGTGCAATTCTTTGTATTCTTGGAATTTGTTAAATTCTTGTAATTTGTTGAATACTTGGAAATCGTTAAATACTTAGAATACGTGAATACTTACAATTCTTGGAATTCGTTGAATTGTTGGAAGTTGAATTCTTGGAATTCATTGAATTCTTGAAATTTGTTTAATTCTTGTGATCCGTTGAATTCTTGAAATTTCCTAAATTCTTGAAATTCGTTAAATTCTTGGAATTTGTTGAATTCGTTCATATCTTGTCAATTAGCTGAATTCTTGGAATTCGTTGAATTCTTGGAATTCTTTGAACTTTTGGAATTCGTTGAACTTTCGGAATTCATGGAACTCTTGCAATATGTGGAATTCTTTGAATTTTTTGAATTCTTGAAATTCGTTAAGTTCTTGGAATTCGTTAAATTCTTGTAATTCGTTAAAATCTCGGAATTCGTAAAATTCTTGGAATTCGTCAAATTTTTGAAATTTGTTGAATTCTTGGAATCCGTTGAATTCTTGGATTTTGTTGAATTCTTGAAATTTGTTGAATACTTGGATTTCGTGGAATTCTTGTAATTCATCGAGTGCTTGTGAGTTTTCGAGTTCTTGTTATTTTTTTAATTCTTGTTATTCTTTGAATTCTTCGAATTCGCTAAATTCCTTAAACTCGTGAATTCTTTAAATGCTTAGAACTCGTAGAATTCTTGAAATACTTGGAATTCTTGGAATTTGTTAAATTTTCGAAATATGTAGAATTCTTGGAATTCGCTGAATTTTTGGGATTCGTGAAATTCGATAAATGCTTGGAATTCTTTAAATTCTTGGAAGTCGTTGTATTCTTGGAATTCGTTGAGCTCTTGGATTTCGTTGAATTCTTGGAATTCGTTAATTTCTTGAAATTCGTCGAGTTCTTGTTATTTTTTAAATTCCTGTTTATCTTTGAATTCTTGGAATTCTTTGAAATCTTGGAATTCGTTAAATTCTTGGAATTCGTTGCATTCTTGGAATTCGGGAAATTTTCGCAATTCGTTCAATTTTTGAAATCCGTAGAATTCGTTATATTCTTGAAATTCGTTAAGTTCTGGGAACCTGATAAATTCTTGGAATTTGAGATTCGTTGCGTTTTTGGAATTTTTTAAATTTTTGAAATTTGTTAAATTCTTAGAATTCATTGAATTTTTGGAATTCGACAAATTCTTGGAATTGGTTGAATTCTTGGAATTCATTGGATTCTGGGGATTCGTTGAACTCTTGGAATTTATTGAATTTGTGGGATTCGTTGAAATTTTTTTTCGCTGAATTTTTGGAGTTTGTTGAATTCTTGGAATTCGTTGCATTTGTTGAATTTGTTAAATTCTTAGAATTCTTTAAATTCTTGGAATTCGTTTAATCCGTGCAATTCTTTGTATTCTTGGAATTTGTTAAATTCTTGTAATTTGTTGAATACTTGGCAATCGTTAAATACTTAGAATACGTAAATACTTAGAATTCTTGGAATTCGTTGAATTCGTAGAATTCGTTGAATTGTTGGAAGTTGAATTCTTCGTATCTGTTGAATTCTTGTGATTCGTTGCATTCTTGGAATTTTTTAAATTCTTGAAAATCGTTTGATACTTAGAATTCGTTGAAGTCTTGAAATTCGATGAATTCTTGAAATTCGTTGAATTTTTATAATTCGTTAAATTCTTGCAGTTCTTTGAATTCTTGCAATTCTTTAAATTCTTAGAATTCGTTGAATTCTTAAAATCCGTTGAACTCTTGGAATTCGTTGAATTCTTGGAATTCGTTGAATTCTTGGAATTAGTTGAATTCTTGGAATTCGTTGAATTCTTGGAATTCGTTGAATTCTTGGAATTCGTTGAATTCTTGGAATTCGTTGACTTCTTGGAATTCTTGGAATTCTTGGAATTCGTTGAATACTTTGAATTCGTTGAATTTTTGGAATTCGTTGAATACTTTGAATTCGTTGAATTTTTGGAATTTGTTGAATTCCTGGAATTTGTTGAATTCTTGGAGTTCGTTAAATTCTCGGAGTTCGTTGAATCCTTAGAATTTGTCAAATTCTACGAATTTGTAGAATTCTTTAATTTCTTGTAATTTTTTTAATTTGTTGCGTTCTTGGAATTCTTGAAATTCTTTAAATTCCTGAAATTCTGGGAACTCGCCAAATACTTAGAATTCGTGGTATTCTTAGAATTTGTTGAATTCTTCGAATTCATTGAATTTTTGGAAGTCGTTGTATTCTTTGGATTCGTTGAATTCTGGAAATTGGTTTTATTTTTGAAATCTGTTGGATTCTTGGAATTCGTTTTATTCTTTGAATTCGTTATATTCCTGGAATTTATTGAAGTCCTGGAATTTATTGAATTCCTAGGATTTGTTGAATACTTAGAATTTTTTTTTAATTATTGGAATTTGTTGGATTCTTGGAATTTGTTAAATTTTTCCAATTCGTTAATTTCTTGGATTTCGTTTAATTCTCGGAATTTGTTGAATTTTTGGTGATCTTTAAATTCTTAAATTCGTTGTATTCTTGAAATTCATTGAATTCGTGGAATTCGTGGAATTCGTTGAGTTATTGAAACTTGTTGAATCCTTAGAATTTCTTCGAATTCTTGGAATTTGTCGAAAACTTGAAATTCGTTGAATTAAATTTGAATTAAATCAAATTCGTTAGATTCTTAGGATTTGTTGGCTTCTTGAAATTCGTTAAATTTTTGGAATTCCTTGAATTATTAGAATGCGTTGAATTCTTAAAATTCATTGAATTCTTCATATACGATGAATTCTTGGAATTCGTCAAATTCTTGAAATTCGTTACATTCTTGGAATTCGTTGAATCCTGAAAATTCGTGGAATTCTTGAAATTCGTTAAATTCTTGGAAATAGTTGACTTCTTGAAATTCTTTGAATTCTTAGAATTTCTGGAATTCTCGGAATTTGTTGAATCCTTGGAATGCTTTACATTCTCGGAATTCATTAAATTCTTAAAATTCTGTGACTTTTCTAAGTAAGTTAAATTCCTGTAATTCATCGAATTCTTGGAATGCATTAAATACTTGTAATTCGTTAAATTCATGTAATTATTTGAATTCTTGGAATTTGGTGACTTCTTGGATTTCGTTGACTTCTGAAAGTTCGTTGAATTCTTAAGATTCGTTGAAGTCGTGTAATTCTTTAAATTCTTGGAATTCGTTGAATTTTCGAAATTCTTGGAATTCGTTGAATTTTCGAAATTCTTGGAATTCTTAAAATTCCTGGAATTCTTAGAGTTCTTTGCATTCTTGTTATTCCTTGCATTCATATATTTCTTTCAATTGTTGGCATTCTTGGAATCCGTTAATTCTTGGAATTTTTTGGATACTCAAAATTCAAATAATTCTTTTACATTATTTCAATTTATGTAATTCGTTGGATTCTTGAAGTTTGTTGAATACTAGGAATTCGTTAGGTTCTTGAAATTCGTTGAATTCTTAGAATTTGTTGAATCTATGTCATTCGTTGAATTCGTATAATTCGTGTTATTCGTAGAATTCGTGGAATTCATTACCTTCTTAAAGTTCGCTGAATTCTTGAAATTTGTCGAATTCCTGAAATTTTTGTAATTCTTGAAATTCGTTGAATATTAGAATTCGTTGAATTCGTGTAATTCGTTGAATCCGTTGAATTCGTGGAATTAGTTGACTTCTTAAAGTTCGTTAATTTCACGAAATTCGTTAAATTTGCGAAATTATTTGAATTGTTGGAATTCGATAAATTTTCGGAATTCGTTGAATGTTTTGAATTCGCTGAATACTTGGAATTCGTTGAATTCGTGTAATTCTTGGAATTGGTTCAATTCTTAGAGTTTGTCGAATTCTTGCAGTTTGTAGAAGAATTTTTAATTGTTGGAATTTTTGGAATGCGTTTAACTCTTGAAATTCATTGAATTCTTGGAATTCGTTGAATTAGCAAGATTCCTTAAGTTCTCGGAATGCGTTGAATTTTTGGAATTCTTTGAAATCTTGGAATTCGTTGAATTCTTGAATTTGTTAAATTCTTGAATTTGTTAAATTCTTGAAATTCGTTGAATTCTTGGAATTCGTTACATTCTTGAAATTCGTCGAATTTGTGGAATTCGTTGGATTTTTGAAATTCGCTGAATTGCTGGAATTTGCTGAATACTGGGAGTTCGTGGACTTCTTGGAATTCGTGGAATTCCCGGAATATGTTTAATTCTTAGAGTTTGTCCAATTCTTGAAATTTGTAGAAAAATTATTAATTATTGGTATTCTGGGAATTCGTGTAATTCTCGAAATTCGTTATATTCTTTAAATTCGTTGAATTCACGGAATTCGCTGACTTCTTAAAGTTTGTTCAATTCTTGAATATCTTTGAATTCGTGAAATTTTTTGTATTCTTGTTTTTTCTTAAATTCCTGTATTTCATTGAATTCTTAGAATTCGTTGAATTCTTGGAATACGTTGGATTCTCAAGATTTGATAAATTGTTGAAATTCGCTCAATTTTATGAATTTGTTTATTTCTCAGAATTTGTTGAATTCTTCAAATTCGTTGAATTCTTGAAATTCTTCGAATGCTTGTAAATAATCGAATTCTTTCGGTTCTTTAAATTCTTAAAATTCGTTGAATTCTTGGAATCCGTTGAATTTTTGGATTTCCTGAAATTCTCGGCATTCGTTAAATACTTAGAATTCGTTGAATTCTAAAAATCTTCGGAATTCTTTAAATTCTTGGAATTCTTAGAATTCTTTTTATTCTTAGAATTCTTTGTATTCTGGTTACTCCTTGAATTCATGTCTTTTCTTAATTTTTTGAATTCTTGGAATTTATTGAATTTTTGGATTTCGTTGAATACTTGCAATTAGTTGAATTCTTGGAATCCCTTGGAATTTTTGAAATTCGTTTAATTCTTAGATTTCGTTGAATCCTTTGAATTCGTTGAATTCTTGGAATTCGTTAAACACTTTGAATTCGTAAAATTTTTGAAATTCGTTAAATTTTTGAAATTGGTTGAATTCTTGAAATTTGTTGAATTCTTGGAATTCGTTGAATTCTTGAAATTCGCTAAATTCTTTAAATTTGTTGAATTCTTAGAATTCGTTAAGTTCCTGTAATTCGCTAAATTCTTAGAATTTTTTTAATTCTTGGAATTAGCTAAATTCTTGGAATTCGATGAATTTTTGGAATTTGCTGAATTCTCGGAATTTGCTAAATTCTTGGGATTCATCTAATTCTTGGAATCAGATGAATTCTTGGAATTCGTTAAATTTTTAGAATTTTTTAAATTGTTGGAATTCGTTGAATTCTTGAAAATCGTTGAATTCTTAGCATTCGTTTAATTCTTGAAATCCGTTGAAAATCTGGAATTTACTTGATATTTGGAATGCGTTAAATTCTTGGAATACGTTGAATTCTTAAAATTCCTTGAATTTTTGAAATTCGTTACATTTTTGTAATTATTAGAATTCTTAGATTTCTTATAATTCCTAGAATTTTTGGAATTCTTGGAATCTGTCTTATTTTTTTATTCCTTTAATTTGTGTGTTTCCTTGAATTCTTGTATTTCTTTGAATTCTTTGAGTTCTTAGAATTCGTTGAAGTATTGGACTTTGTCGAGTTCTTGGAGTTCTTTAAATTTTTGAAATTGTTTGAATACTTGTAATTCGTTCAATTTCTGTAATCCTTTGAATTCTCGGAATTCGGTGAATTCTTGGATTTCGTCGAATTCACGGAAATTATTGAATACTTGAAATTCGTTGAATTCTTGATATTTGTGGAATTCTCTAAATTTGTGTAATTCTTGAATTTCTGTGAATTCTTGGAATTTGTTTAATTCTTGGAATTTATTGGATTCTGTAAATTTGTTGTATTCTTGCAATATGTTGAATTCTTAGAATTTATTGAATTTTTGAAATTTGTTGTATACTTGGTATCGTGGAATTTCTGGAATTCATTGGATTCTTGGATAATTTGAATTCCTGAAATATATTGGATTTTTGGAATTTGTTGAATTCCTGTGATTCATTGGATTCTCGGAATTCGTTGAATTCTGGGAATACGTTGGATTCTTAATATTCGATAAATTGTTGGAAATCGTTAAATTTTTGAATTCGTTAAATTATTACTATTCGTTGAACTCTTAGGATTCGTTAACTTTTTAAAGTTCGACGAATTCTTGAAATTTGTTTATTTAAAAAATTTTTGAAATTCTTTGAATTGTTGGAACTCTTGTTATCCTTCGTAATCATGTTATTTCTTGAATTCTTGTAATTCTCTTAATTCTTGGATTTCGTTAAATTTTTGGAATTCGTTAAATTCATGAAATACGTTGAATTCTTGGAATTCACTGAATGCTTGCAATACGTTGAATACTTGGAATCCGTTGAATTCTTGGAATTCGCTAAATTCTGGGAATTCGTTGAATTCAAAGAATCTCTTGGATACTTAGAATTTCATTAATTCTTGATCTTTTTTAAATGCTTGTTATTCCTAGGATTTTTGGAATTCGTTGAATTCCTGGAATTCATTGGATTCTTGGAATTCCTTGAATTTTTGGAATTCGTTGGAATGTTAGATTTTATTGAATTCTTGATATATGTTGAATTCTGTTAATTTTATTAAATTTTTAGAATTTGTTAAATTCTTGGAATTAGTTGAATTCATGGAATACTTTGAATTCTTGGATATACCCCAATTCTTTAAATTCGTTGAATTCTTGGAATTCGTTAAAATCTTGAAATTTGTTGAATACTTGAAATTCGTTGAATTCTTAAATATCGTTAGATTATTAAAAATCGTTGTATTCCTGGAATTCATTGGATTCTTGGAATTCCTTGAATTTTCGGAATTCGTTGGATTGTTGGATTTCGTTAAATTCTTGGAATTTGTCGAGTTGTTGGATATAATTAAATTTTTGAAAGTGTTTTAATTCTTGACATTCGTTGAATTTTCAGAATTTTTTGTATTTTTGAAATTTGTTGAATACTTCAAATTCGTTGAATTTCTGTAATTCTTTGAATTCTTGGAATTCAGTGAATTCTCGGATTTCGTTCACTTCTTAAGGTT
Source organism: Amphibolips quercusostensackenii (assembly GCA_032357855.1). Taxonomy (NCBI): domain Eukaryota; kingdom Metazoa; phylum Arthropoda; class Insecta; order Hymenoptera; family Cynipidae; genus Amphibolips; species Amphibolips quercusostensackenii. The sequence goes on along the minus strand of JAUELO010000179.1, from coordinate 3,397,536 downwards.
TGTTGAATTCTTGAATTTTGTTTAAATCTTGAAATTCTCTAAATTCTTGGAATTCGTTGAATTTTCGGAATTTGTTTAGTTCTTGGAATTTCTTAAATTCTTAGAATTCTTAGTAATCTTAAAATTCTTTGAATTCTTGGATTTCCTGGAATTCTCAGAATTCGTTAAATACTTGGAATTCTTTGAATTCTTGAAATCCATAGAATGCTTTAAATTCTTATAATTCTTGCAATTCTTGGAATTCTTAGAATTCTTAGAATTCTTAGAATTCTTTGTATTCTTGTTATTCCTAAAAAAAATTTCTTTCTTAGGTTTGTTTAAATTGTTTGAATTCGTTGAATTCTTGGAATTTGTTGAATTCTTGAAATTTGTTGAATTCAGGAAATTTGCTAAATTTTTGGGATTTGTTAAATTTTTGAAATTCATTGAATTCTTGGAATTCGTTGAATTCTTGAAGTTCCTTGAATTCTTGGTATTCTTCGAATTTTTATAATTCTTTGAATTCTTGGAATTCGTTAAATTCTTGGAGTTCTTTGACTTCTTGCAGTTTTTTAAATTCTAGGAATTCGTTGAATTCGTGGAATTTTTTGAATTCGTTGAATTCTTAGAATTCGTTGAATACTTGGAATTAGTTAAGTTCTTGGAATTTGTTTAATTCTTAGATTTCTCAGAATCTTTTGAATTCGTTAAATTCTTGGAATTCGTTAAATACTTGAAATTTTGTGAATTCTCGGAATTCCTTAAATACTTGGAATTCGTTAAATTTTTTAAATTCGTTGAATGCTTAAAGTTTGTTGATTTCTTTGAATTCTTGCAATTCTTGAAATTCGTTGAATTTTTGGAATTCGTTCAATTTTTGGAATGTGTTAAATACTTAGAATTAGTTGAGTTCTTGGAATGCGTTTAATGCCTAGATTTCGTAGAATCTTTTGAATTCGTTAATTTTTTGAAATTCGTTAAGTACTTGAAATTCGTTGAATTCTTGGAACTCGTTAAATACTTGCAATTCGTTAAATTTTTGGAATTTGTTAAATTTTTGAAATTCGTGAAATGCTTCAAGTTTGTTGAATTCCTGAGATTTATTGGATTCTTGGAATTCGTTGAATTTTCGGAATTCGTTTTATTGTTGGATTTCGTTGAATTCTTGGAATTTTTCGAATTCTATAAATTCGTGGAATTCTTGAAATCCATTGAATTTTTGCAATTCGTTGAATACTTTGAAATTCTTCAAATTCTTGAAATTTTTTGACTCCTTGGAATTGCATGAATTCTAGGATTCAGTCGAATACTCGAAATTCGTTAAATACTTTAAATTCCTGGAATTCTTAAAATTCTTAGAACTCTCAGAATTCATTTTATTCTTGTTATTCTTGAAATTCTTGTATTTCTTTAATTCGTTTAATTCTTGGAATTTGTTGAATTCTTGGAATAGGTTTATTTCTTGAAATTTGTTAAATTCTTGGATTTTGTTGAACTCAGGAACTTTGTTGAATTTTGGGAATTCGTTGAATTCTTTCAGTTCTTTGAATTCTTGGAATTCGTTAAATTCTTGGAATTCGTTGAATTCTTAGAATACTTTCAATTCTTGAAATTCGTTAAATTATTGAAATTCGTAAAGATTGGAAATCTTTGAATATCTAGAATTCATTGAATTCTTGAATTTCGTTGAATTCTTGGGATTTGCTGTATTCTTGGAATTCTTGTTCTTCTTTGAATTCTTGGAATTCCTTAAATTCTTGAAATTCGTCGAATTCTTGAAATTCGTTGAATTCTTGGGATTCGTTGAATTCTTGGAATTCGTTAAATTTTTGGAAATCGTTGAATTCTCTGCATTCTTCCTATTCTTGTTATTCCTTGAATTCTGGTATTCCTAAGAATTGTTGAATACTTGGGATTCGTTGAATTACTGGAATTTTTTTCATTCTTTGAATACGTTAAATTCATGGAATTCGTTGACTTCTTGAAAATCTTTCAATACTTAGTAAACAATTAATACTTGATATTTGTTAAATTCTTGAAATTCATTAAATTGTTATGATTCGTTGTAGTCCTGTAATTTCTCGAATTCTTGGAATTCGTTTAATTCTTGGGATTCGTTAAATTCTTGGGATTCGTTAAATTGTTAGAATTCGTCAAATTCTTGGAATTTGTAAAATTTTTGCAATTCGTGGAATTCTTGGAATTCTTTATATTCTTGTAATTCGTTGACTTCTTGGACATCGCTGAATTCTTGGAATTCGGTAAATTCTTGGATTTCGTTGACTTCTGAAAGTTAGTTGAATTCTTGAAATTCGTTGAATTTTCGTGATTCGTCGATTTCTTGGAATTCGTTTAGTTCTTGAAATTTGTTAAATTCTTGGAATTCTTGAAATTCTAAGAATTCTTGAAATTCTAAGAATTCTTGAAATTCTTAGAATTCTTGAAATCATTAGAATTTTTGAAATTATTAGAGTTCTTGAAATTCTTCTAATTCTTTGAATTCTTGGAATTCTTTGAATTTTCGGAATTTGTTGACTTCTTGAAATTCATTGAATTCTTGGATTACTATGAATTCTCAGAATTCAATGAATTCTTATAATTCATTACATTTATAAAATTCGTTGAATTCTTAGAATTTACTAAATTCTTGGAATTCGTAGGATTTTTGGAATTCGTTGATCTCATGTGATTCATTGGATTCTTGGAATTCCTTATATTCTGGAAATTCATTGCATTTTTGAAATTCCTTGGATTCTTGGAAAACGCTGAATTTTTGAAATTCGTTATATTGTTTGATTTCGTTGAATTCTTGGAATTTGTCAAATTTTATGAATTCTTGGAATTCTTAGAATTCATTGAAATCTTGGAATTCGTTGAATTCTCGGAATTCTTTAAATTCTTCAAATTATTTGAATTCTTGGAATTCGTCTCGTTCTTGGAATTCGTTGGCTTCTTAACGCTTGTTAAATTCTTAATATTCTTTGAATTCGTGGAATATTTGAAATTCTTGACATTCTTTGAATTTTTGGAATTCGCTGAAATCTTGGAATTCGTTGAATTCTTGATATTTGTAGAATTCTTTAAATTTTTTTAATTCTTGAATTTCTGTGAATTCTTGGAATTCATTAGATTCTGTAAATTTGTTGTATTCTTGCGATACGTTAAATTCTTAGAATTCATTAAATTTTTGAAATTTGTTGTATACTTGGTATTGTTGAATTTTTGGAACTCATTGGATTCTTGGATAATTTGAATTCCTGAAATAGATTGGATTCTTGGAATTTGTTGAATTCTTGGAATTCGTTGAATTCTTAAAATTCGTTGAATTCTTGGAATTTTGAATTCTTTGGATAGTTAGAATCCATTTAATTCTTGTTATTTATTGAATTCTTGGAAATGTTAAAATTAAGAATATTCTGAAAATTTTTAAGATTCTGTGAATTTTTAAAGTTTTATAAATTCTTCTAAATATATTGGATTTTTCTTGGGTGCTTTTATTCGTATAGTCATCTCAGTTATTTAATTAAGCGAAATTCTTGGAATTTTTGTAATTGGTTTTTGCATTCTGAACTTCTGATGATTCCTTTAGTTTTGAAATAATCTGAATTTTGTTATCCCCTGAATTTCTTGTATTCGCGAATTTCCTTGAGTGCATGGAATTCTTTATAATAGTTCAATACCTTGAAATTGTGTGATTATCAGTATTATTCCTTATATTCATATAATTCTTTACATTCGTAGAATTTCATAAATTTGTTGAATTCCCTGAATATACAGAATTCCTAACTATTTTTTACAAACGAACTAGTGTCAATAGAAGCAGGTTTTAGAGTTTTAAAATATACTTTGATAAATTCAAAGTGGAAGGTCCAACTGTAGAAATAATCAGTCTCCAATTTAAATTAGGTTTGTGAACTTTAGGAAGGGCATAAGCTTTTGCTATGACACTATTTTGAGTTTTTAAACGATATGCACATTGATCATTGATTAATTTTTTATTTTTCCATCTAATAGCAATGTCATTACATTTATTTTCAATAGTTGGAACTATACTGGTTTTAATATTCTTATATAAAATATCATTATGAAGAATGTTTTCAACTGTGATGTAATAATTCTCTCTACTAGCAACGACTGTTAAGTTACCTTTACCAGCCTTCAGAAAAATTTATTAAATTTTAAATTATATCTTAACTGTCACTCCTTGAGTGACAGTTTCACGATTATTAAACTTTAAGTCTTCTTCAATATTTTTGATAGAAGTTTCAATTATTTGCAACCAAACTGTTGTTAGGAATTTTATTGACACTTAAAGCAACTCCAAATTTATTACCTAAAGCTAAAATTTCAGCAATCCGATCGGGGATTTCAACAGTTGATAAATTCTTAAAACATTTGTTTAATCTTAAAGCAGTGATTTCTCTAATGAAAACTAATGACCTGCTTTTCAATAAATCGAACTTTTTTATACGATCTTCTCTTTTTGACTATTTTAAATTTCAGGGACCTATCTCTTGTGAGTCAAAAACATAATAATATAACCATCAGATATAATTTTTGAAAAACGATATTTTAAGTAATTGGTAACACAGTAAAAAAAGGATCATTTTTGTTGCAGAGCATTCTGCTTTTTTGTTGGAAACTTCCACTACATGTATTGGAAGTTTACTTCTAAAACGCAAGGTAACGCTACAATATATAATGTTGTAGTTTTCAAATGCTGTTATTGGTATGGTACCACACATGTCTTAAAATTTTACAAAACGGCTTCAGTAGCCAACACTTCTGTATATTTGCGGCTGGATATCTCGACATCTGTTTAACTGAAGTATTAAGGGCCCTGGAAATCAAGTATAAATCTCACTAGTAATGTGCAGACCAAACGGTAAAGCTATTTTATCTGGTTGTTTCTATAAATAATCTACGTACTATAAAGCTTCAT
>JAUELO010000179.1:3260977-3286324 GCA_032357855.1 Amphibolips quercusostensackenii | reverse complement strand
ATAAATAAAAATTGAAGTAAAGAATAATAAAATAATAAAATAAATTTTTTTGTTCATCGATTAGATTTGGCTATTATATGAACAACAAAATATTTGGTTGACCCGACTAAATTGTTTGACTGTTTCAACCAAATCTTTTGATAAATGGAATATTTGTTGAATGAAAGTTATATTTGTTTCTTCAACTATTGATTATAGTTATTATATAGATTATAGACAACAAAATATTTGGTTGGATTAAGCAAATTTTTGTTTAACTTAATCCAATTTTGTAGTTGCTTTAATAAAATATTTTGTTAGATGAAATATTTGATTGCACTAACATATTTATTTAGTTTTTCAACTATTGAATATTGTTATTATATGGACAAGAAAATATTTGCTTGATCTAACTAAATTTGTTGATTGTTTTAACCAAATCTTTTGGTAAATTGAGTATTTTGGTTGATTTAATAAATTTTTTTTTTTAAACGTCGAATATGGTTATTATATAGCCAACAAGATATTTGGTTGACCCAACTTAATTCTTTGTTTGACCCAAATAAATTTTTTGGTTGTTTTAACCAAATATTTTTTCAGAAAGCGTATTTGGTTGAAACAATAAAAATTTCGAATATGGTCATTTTTTCTTCGCTTTAATAAAACCTTTTGGTAGGTAGAGTATGTAATTGAATCAACACAATTTTTGTTACGAACAAATTTAATTCTTCTCTGGAATTTCGACTGTTAAATATTTTAAAAAATTCACTTGCTAAAATTGAAGAAAATTAAAAATTAATTCGTTCGCAGTAAAAATTTAATTTTCAACGTTTGGAAACTCAACAGTTTGAAAGTTAAGAAAATTAAAAATCAAATTTGTAACACTTTAAAATTGAAGAAAATTCAACTGCTAAGAATTGAAAAAACCAAGAACAAAATCAATTTTCTTCATTTAATTTCCAACATTTGAATTTTCGTTCACTTTTCATTTACAACTGTTGAAAAAATAACAAAAAAAATCAGTTTTCTTCTATTTTCTTTAATTCTGAACAGTTGACTTTTTGAAATTCTTAATTGTCCAAAATTTAACTGTTCGAAAATCAAAGAAAAAAGAAAATTCAAATGTTATAAATTAAATTTTATTTTATTTTTAACAGATACAAATTCAGCTATTAGAAAATTGAAAATTCAAATATTGAAAATTGAAGATAACTTGAAATTAAATTAATTTTGATTTTTAAATTTCTTCAATTTGCCACATTTTCATTGAAAATTAAATTGTCATTGCTGGAAAATTTTAGAAAATTGAAAATTTAAACATTAGAAATAAAGATAATTTCAAATTAAATTTTTTCCATTTTTAAATTTTTCAATTTTATTAAGAATCAAATTTACAACTCTTAAAAATTCAAAAAAATTGAAAATTTAAGTACTACAAATTAATGAAAATTTCAAACGAAATTTTCAATTTGTTCGATTTTCACTTTTTTGCAATTTGTCACAGTTTTATTAACAATAAAATTTTCAACTGTTAAATAATAAAAATTCAATTTTTTCATATTTTCTTGAATTTTTAACAATTCATTTTTCTTTTAATTCTTAACTGTTCAAAATTCAACTATCCGAAAATTAAAGAGAATTGAAATTCAAATGTTGTAAATTGAAATCTATTCAATTTGCAACAGATCAAAATTCGTTTGTTGAAAATTAAAAATTCAAATCTTGAATATTAAAGATAATTTCGAATAAAATCTTTCCGTCTTACAAATTTCTTCAGTTTTTTACAGTTGTATTGAAAATTAAATTTTTAGCACCTAGAAATTGCAGAAAATTTTAATTTAAAAAATTGAAGAAAATTTCAAATGAAATTTTATATTTTTTCAATTTCTATTTATATCAATTTGACACAATTTCATTAAAAATTATATTTTAAAATATCTTAAAATGAAAATTTAATTTTCTTTAATTTTTAACAGTTAAAATTTTTTTAATACTTAGTTTTTCAAAATTGAACTGTCCAAAATTGAAGAAAAATGAACATTTTAATTTTGCGAATTGAGTTTTATTTCATTCTCAACATATAAAAATTCGGCTATTGAAAATTTAAAATTCATTTATTAAAAATTGAAGATAATTTGAAATAAAATTAATTTTGATTTTCACATTTCTTTAATTTTCCACAGTTTTATAAGAAATTCAATTTTTGACACTTGTAAATTCAAGAAAATTAAAAATTAACATAATAAAAATTGAAGAAAATGTTGTATTTTTCTTTACTATGACACATTGTTACTAAAAATTATATTTTCGACTGTTTAAAAATGAAAATTCTATTTTCTTTCATTTTTAATTATTTTTTAGTTTTATTGAAAATTAAATTTTTTATGAGTAAAAAATTGAAGAAAATTCAACTTTTGAAAATTGAAGAAAATGTATAAAATTCAATTTTCTTTACTCAGTTTTGACCAGTATAATTTTCTTTAATTTTTAACACTTTAATTTTTCAAATCTTTATTTTTCAACTGTTAATAAACGAAAATTAAAGGAAATTACAACGTTGAAAATGAAATTTTCTCTGATTTTCAATAGTTGATTTCTTCAGTTTTTAACTGTTAAAAATTCAACTATGAAAATGAAAGAGAACTGCAAATTTTGATTGTTCAAAATTTAGAAAAATTGAGTTATCTTTAATTCTCAACAGATAACAATTCAAACGTTAAAAATTAAAGAGAATTTAAGATTAAATTTTGAGCAGTTTAATTTTAATTATTTTATTTTCTATTTCTCTAAATTTGCAAAAATTGAATTTTCAACACTAAAAAAGATGAAGAATATTCAACTGTTAATTATTGAAAAAATCGAAAAAAATTTAATTTTTTCCTTTAATTTTAAAAATTTTATTTTCCTTTCTATTCTTTTGAATTTCTTTCAATTTTTTTTCAATTTTTGAAGTTTGAGAAATTGAATAAAAATAAAAATTTAAATGTTTTAAATGCAATTGTATTTAATTTTTAAAAGATAAAAATCCAACTGTGGAAAATTAAAGAGAATTCAAAGATTGTTAATTAAAAAAAATTCCGAATAAAATTTTAATTTTTTTTAAATTTTTCTTTCAGTTGCAACAGCCTAATTAAAAATTAGATTTTTAACTGTTGAAAATTGAAGAAAATTCAACTAATAAAAATTAAGATGATAAAAATTCAATTTTCTTCACGTGATTCTCAAAAGTAGAATTTTCTTTCATTTTCAATTTTCGTCAGTTGAAGTTTCTCAATCTTCAATTCTCAACTGTTAAAGAATAAAAATTAAAGAAAATTCAACAGTTACAATTTCAGATTATTATATTCTTTTTTTATGTAATTGTCTTTAATGAACCGGAAAGGAGTTGTTTGAAAATCTAATTTTGATTTGTGCATTTTTTTCATGCTCTGATTTCGGTGCATAAAATTATTTATAAGAAAGCAGATTTTATTTCAGTCTTAAAGGAAGTAACAGTTTTTCTACAAAACAGTTTTTGAAGTTTGAAATTAAAAACAAGAATTTTAATAAAAATTCGATTTTTATTAGTTGAAAATTGAAGAAAAGTCAACTCCTGAAAATTACAAAAATTGAAAAAAGTGTTATTTTCTTATTTAATTTTCAACAAATAGATTTCCTTTAATATAAACAGTTGATTTTTTTTAAGTTTCCTACAGTTTAAAAATAAAGAAAATTTAACTGTTAAAAATTACATTTTCTTTAATTTTCACCAGTTGAATTTTTCTTATTTAACTGTTAAAAATTCAATTTTCTCTCATTTTCAACAGTTAAATCTTCGATTAATTACGATTGTTAATTTTTTTTTTTAATTGCTAACAATTGAAAATGGCAAAACAAGCAAATTTTGTGTTTTTGAACATTTTTTTAAAAACCAGTTTTCAAACTATTGAGTTAAAAATACGTATTTAGAATGTCATATTCACATAATTTTACATGAGAATTTGATTTGAAATGTTTCAATAAAAAAATTTTTTTTGAAAAAGTTCATTTTTTCGAAAACGGGACTCCAGAAGACTTCAGAAAAATATAAAAAAAATTTTTGTTTATTATAACAATCTGCCATCACACTAAAATTTTAAAATTAAAATAAAAATAATCATTGACGCGCTTTTTGAAAAAAGTCGATTTCAGTGTTTAATTATTATGAAATAAAAAAATTACCTCAAAAAAATATAGTAAGAGTAATTGAAGCCTATTTTTTTTTTTTGCTAAATGTTTTTGCTTATTACGTTCTTGTTAACATTTTGAGAATATTTAAACACAAAAATCAAAACAATCGATCGATTCCTTTTTGCAAAAAATGATTTTTTTTTGTATTTAATAACTAGATATTTTCATGGAAATTTCTGCATTTAAAATTAAACACAAAGATCGCCTTTTTTAAAAAAGGCTTAATTAATTATTTCAATTTTTGTCTTAAAATATTTACGGGATATCACAGAAACATGATGACTAAAAAATCCAGTAAAACTAAATTTAAGGCAAAATTTAGCATATGTTTTTAGAACATTTTTGCATTTATGCATTTCATATTAATTAAATAATAAATTCGAATTTTCGTTAAAAGTGCTTAATCAATTATTTTAGTTCATTATCATAAAATGATCGTGAGATGGCAGGCAATCATAATAAATAAAAAAATTCAATTAGCATTAAATTTTTGATTAAATACTTTGAAATTCGATTATTCAAAAATGAAATTTAATTTTTGCACATTGAATGTGGTATAAAAATGTTAATTATGTAAATTTAAAAAAGTTTTTAAAAATCATTGATTTTATTTGTTGCAATTCAAAAATAAAAAATATCAAATTGGAAACATTAAAATTTAAAAAACTAGGTATTGTAGTAAATTAAAATAAAAAAAATTGAAATTAAATATAAAATAATAAATAAAAGCATTCATCTTTTATTCATAAGCAGAATTTCAAATCCTAAATCATAAAAATTTTAAATGAATTTAAAACAATTAAAGGATATTAAAACATTAAATTCTGTAATTATTTGTTATTAAACATAAGTTTAGAAAAATTCAAGGAAATTCAAAGCAATTCAAAATATATATTAAAAATATAAAACAATAAAAAAGTTTTTTAAATAAATCGTAAAATATATACAATTCTTTTGAATCTTTTAAAATTCCTTGGAACTTTTTTAGGCCTTTAAACATTCCTCGAAATTTTTTAAATAGTCTAAAATTTCTAGAATCATTTAAAACCCCATTAAGTTATTAAAATAAATTGAAAATTCTTTAAAATCTATCAAAATTCCCTCAAATATTTAAAATCCTTTGAAATCTCTTGAAATTCTTTGAAACATTTTTAGGCTCTTGAAAATTGCTTGAAATTTTCTAAAATAGCCAAAACAAAATTTAATCATTTGAAACCCTATCAGGTTATTCAAATAAATTCAAAAATTTATTAAAATCGTTTAAAATTCACTATAATATTGCAAATCCTTTAAAGCCCTTTAAATTATTAAAGGCGAATAAAACTTTCTTAGAATCTTTTAAAATAGCCTAAAATATTTAAAATTATTTGAAATACCATTAGTTTATTAAAATTAATTGAAAATTCCTTGGAATCTTTTAAAATTCCCTAAATTATTGCAAGTCCTTTAAAAGCCCTTCACATTATTAAAAGCGAATTCAAATTTCTTATAATCTTTAAATACTTCTTTAAATGTTTAAAATTCTTTGCAATCCCTTGAAACTCTTTAATACTTTTTTAGGCTTTTGGAATTTCCTTGGAATTTTTTTAAATTGACTAAAATATTCGAGATAATTTGAAATTTCATTAAGTTATTAAAATAAATTGAAAAATGCTTAGAATCTTTTGCAATTTTCTAAAATATTGCAAATCCTTTGAAAGCCCTTTAAGTTCTTGAATTTAAATTAAAATTTCTTGGAACCTTTTAAAATTCCTTTAAATATTCAAAATTCTTTGCACCTTTGAAATTCCTTAAAACTTTTCTAGGCTCTTGCAAATTTCTTAAAATTTTTGAAAATAGCCTTAAATGTATAAACCATTTGAAATCCTTTTAAAATGTTAAAATAAATTGAAAATTCCTTGGAATCTTTTTAAATTCCCCAAAATGTGGCAAGTCCTTTGAAAGCCCTTTGAATAATCAAATCCGAATAAAAATTACTTAGAATCTTTGAAAATTTCCTTAAATGTTTAAAATTCTTTGAAATCTCTTGAAATTCCTTGAAACTTTTTTAGGCTTTTGAAAATTCCTTGGAATTTTTTTGAATAGCCTTAAATATTTAAAATAATTTGAAATCCTCTTAGGTTATTAAAATGAATTCAAAAATGCATAGAATCTTTTGAAATTCTGTAAAATTTTGCAAGTCCTGTGAAAGCCCATAAAATTATTAAATCCAAATAAAAATTACTTGGAATCTTTTGAAATCTCCTTAAAATTTTAAAATTCTTTGAAATATCTTGAAACTCCTTAAAACTTTTTTAGGCTTTTGAAAATTCCTTGGAATTTTTTTGAATAGCCTAAAATATTTAAAATAATTTGAAAACCTATTAGGTTATTAAAATGAATTAAAAAATGCTTGGAATATTTTGAAATTTTCTGAAATATTGCAAATCCTTCAAAAGCCCTTTAAATTATTGAATTTGAATTAAAATTAATCCGAATAAAAATTACTTAAAATCTTTTAAAATTTCCTAAAATATTTAAAATTCTTTGAAATCTTTTAAAATTCCTAAACATTTTTTTAGGCTTTTAAAAATTTCTCAAAATTTTTTTAAATAGCCTTAAATTTATAAAATCATTTGAAATCCTATCAAGTTAATAAAATAAATTTAAAATTCCTTAGAATCTTTTAAAATTTCCTAAAATGTGGCAAGACCTTTGGAAGCCCTTTCAATTATTAAAGCCGAATAAAAATTACTTGGAATATTTTTAAATTGCCTAAAATATTGAAAGTCCTTTAGAAGCTCTTTTAATTATTAAAGCCGAATAAAAATTACTCGGAATTTTTTAAAATCCCCTAAAATATTTTAAATTCATCGAAATCTTTTGAAATCCCTTGAGACTTTTTTAGGCTCTTGAAAATTCCTTAGAATTTTTTAAGATAACCAAAATATTTAAAATAATTTGAAATCCTATTAAGTCATTAAAATAAATCGAAAATTCCTTGGAATCTTTCAAAATGCCCGAACATTCTTCAATTTCTTTGAAATATTTTGAAATTTCTTGACATTCTTGAAGTTCTTTAAAAATTCTTTGAATTTTCAAAAATATCCTAAAATGTATCAAATCCTTAAAAATGTTTTGAAATTTCTTGAAGCTTTTCAAAGCCCTTAAATATTCCTTTGGATTTTTAAGAATACCAAAAAATTTTCAATATTCTTAGAAATCCCTTTGAATGATGAAATTTCTAGAAATATTTTCAAATATCCTAAAATATATCAAATTATCAAAAATTTCTTGAAACTTTTTAAAGCTCTTGAATATTCCGTGGGATTTTTTAAAATGGCGTAAAAATCCAAAAAATTCTTCGAAATCTCTTCTTATTGAACTCTATTACAAATTTCGTAAAATCTTTCAAAATTCCCTCAAATATTTTGAACTATTTGAAATTTTTTTAAATTCTATAAAATTTTTTTTTAGACACTTCAAAATTCCTTGTAATTTTTATAAATAGCCCAAAATATTCAAAATCCTTTAAATTTTTTTGAAATTCTGTGAAACTTATTTAGCCTTTTGAAAAGTGCTTGGAATGTTTTAAAATAGCGTAAAATTGGTAAAACTATTTAAAATACCATTAACTTATAAAAATAAATTTAAAATTTCTTGGAATTTTCAAGAATATCCTAAACATACAAAATCCTTTAAAATTCTTCAAAACTTTTTAAACATCTTAAATATTTCTTAGGGTTTTTAAAAATGCCCTGAAAATTTTGAAGTTTTAAAAATTTTTTAAATTTCGACATTTTTGATAATCTTGTAATTTTTTAAGCTTTTAAAACTTTCTTGAAGTTTTTAAAAATACCCCCAAAAATATATCAAATTCTCTTAAATTTCTCTAAATTATGGAAATCTTTTTAAACATTTTTGAAATCTTAAGATTCCTTTAAGACATTAAACATTTTTTGAAATCACAAGAAATAATTAAAATAAATTAAAAACTCCCCGGAACATTACAAAATTCTCTACAATTTTTCAAGTCGTTTAAAATCTTTAAAAATTCCTTACAATTTTTGAAAGCTCTTGAAATTTTTTCAAGACCTTAAATATTGTTTGGAATTTTGAAAAATACTCTAAAATCTTTCAAGCACTCTAAAGTAGCTTCCAATAATGAAAATCTTTTAAAAATTCTTAAAATTTAAAAATTCCCTAAAATATTTTAAATGCATTAAAATCTCATTAAATTATTGAAATTATTTTTTTAAGCTCTTGAAAATTTTTTTGCAATTTTTAAAAATACTCTAAAATATAACAAACCGGTTAATTTGCTTGAAATCCCCTGATATTTTTTAAAGCCCTTGAATATTCCTTGGAATTTTAAAAAATACTCTAAAGTGTTTCAAATCCTATAACATTTATTTAATTTATTGAAATATTTTTACAAATTTTTAGAATTCTAAAATTCCCTCAAACATTTGAAATCCTATGAAATCCCATTAAATTATTGAAATCAATAAAAAAATTTTCCAAAATTTTTGAAATCTTTGGAAATTCCTTTAAATTTTTTTAAACTCTTGAAAATATCTTTGATTTTTCAAAAATACTCTGAAATATTTCAAACCTCAAAAATTTTTTTCAAATTATTAAAATATTTTTTTTTTAATTCTTGGAATCTTAAAATTACCTGAAATGTTTCAAATCTCATAAAATTATTTAAATTAATTAAAAATTCCTTGGCTTATTTAGAAATTTTCTAAAAGTTTTTTAATTCTTGTAAATCTTTGAAAATTCTTTAAAAAATTTTTAAAGCTCTTGAAAATTTCTTGGAATTTTTAAAAATACTCTTAAATATATTATACACTTGGAATTTTTTTGAAATTGCTTAAAATTTTTTAAAGCCCTTGAATATTCCTTGGAATCAAAAAAATCCTTAAAATTTTAAAATTCCCTAAAATGTTTTTAATACTTTTGAATTCCATTAACCTATTAAAAGCAGTTCAAAATGCCTTGGATTATTGACAAAAATTTTTTAATTTTTCAAGTCCTTCAAAATCTTTGGAAATGCTTTGAAATTTTTTAAAGCCTTTGAATATTTCTTGGAATATAAAAAATACTCTAAAATGTTTGAAACGCTCTGAAATTCATTCAAATTATTGAAGTATTTTTTAAAAAATTTGGAATCTTAAAATTTCCTAAAACATTTGAAATCCTATAAGATCCCATTACATTATTGAAATCAATAAAAAATTCTCTAAAATTTTTTAATTCCTTTAAAATCTTTGTAAATTCTTGGAAATTTCTTAATGCTTTTGTAAATATATTAGAATTTCAAAAAATGCTCAAAAATATTTCAAACCTCGGCAATTTTTTTAAAAACCTTTGACATTTTTGAAGCCCTTGAATATTTCCTTGGAATTTTCAAAAATACTCTAAAATTTTTTTAATCTTCTGAAATTTTTTCTAATTATTAAGGTCTTTAAAAAAATTCTTAAAATTTTAAACTTACTTATAATATTTTGAAATTCTGTAAAATTTTTCAATCCTTTAAAATCTTTGGAAATTTTTGGAGCTCTTAAAAATTTCTTGGAATTTTCAAAAATACTCTTAAATGTATTAAATCCTTGGAATTTGTAAAAAAAAAGTTTCTAAAACGTGATTCGAGAAAAAATTAGACGAAAAGTGACTCTGTGTCAGCCACCCTGTTAACATTTTTTAAAAAAATAATTTCGCTACTGAAATGGCATGACCAAAATTTGGGAGTTTTCCGCATTATTATTTACAATATTCAAAATTTGCTTAAAAAATCATTTAAATAATTTTAATAATAATAATTCAAATTTACAATTTAATTATTATTTTATGGAATATTTATAACTTGAATTATTAATTATTAGGATTAAAATAATTATATAATAAGTAATAGAAAAATTATAATAATAAAAAATTAATTATTGTTATGCAAATATCAATTATTTTTTTGATTAGGCTTTTTAAATGAATAATTTGAAATAATTGAATTTAATAATTTTTCTTTTTTTTCAAAGAAGTATTCAAATATATAAACTGGTCCTTACCTCAAGTGCAAGGTCACGTGATAGTGCAACGGTGTAATGTGCAAGAATGCTGTTGATTCACTCACGTGCTTAACAAGAAACTGGACGATGAGGATAAACCGTTAATTTCAGGTGTATTACATTTGATCTGGCTAATAAAATAAAAACAGATCAGAGAAAGGTAAAATGGGAAACTCGAGATCGCAACCTTCAAGGCGGAGCAAATCGCAGTATTTGCTCTACCTTATCAACCGGACTTGGAGTGCAGTGGTGGATCCGAGAAGTAGGGATCAGTTTGCGGATACCGACAGAGAAACCGAATTTTCATCGAGGTGCAGTGGTTGCAAGGGATGCGGTTATCAGCAGGACAGCCTTACCTTTGACAGGTAAGTTAATGGCATTTTTATTTAGCTTCAGTCGGTAACGTTTTTATTAACCTTCAGTCGGTAGCATTTTTATTACACTTTAGTCGGTAACATTTTTATTTAACTTTAGTTAGTCAAATTTTGCTTAGCCTTAGTCGGTAAGGCAGGAGATCATCTACCGATTTGTAATCGGGGCTGGAGGTTTGGTAATTTATTTGCAGTAGGTAAGAGAGTGTGAATATTAGATTTTCTAACAAATGTGGAGACATTTAAATAACGAACTTTTTCGAACAAGGAGATGAATTTTCTCCAAAAATCATTAACCTTTAAGCCAAGAAAATTGATTTTTTGAAAATGTAGTTTGATTTTTAACCAAAAAGACAAATTTTTATTAAAAAATTAAATAGTTTATAATTCAACCAAGGAATATGTTAATTTTTAATTGAAAAAAGGGGAATTTAAACAGAAAAGACGAATTTTTAACAAAATACTAAAATCCTTAACCAAAACAGATAAATTTTGAAATAGAAAAATCAATTTGTGAACAAGAACAAAAAATAATCTTCAACAAAATAGTTCAATTTGAATCATTAATTAAATAAGAATTATTTTCAACCAAACAGTTGCCTTTTTAATAAAAAAGTTGAAATTTTTACAAATAGAGATTAATTTTTAAACAAAAAACTCAAAAAGAGGAATTTTCTACAAAACAATTAAATTTTCAACCAAAAATTTTGAACTTTTAGACAAAACGTTAATCTTTAAGCAAAAATGATGAGTTTTAAACTAGAAAAGATCAATTTTTAAGTTAAATTTTTAGTTAAAAAAATGAATTAAAAAATAATAATAATAATTTTAAACAAAATAGTTTAATTTTTAACCAGAGATGAAGTTGCGACTTAGACTTTAAACAAAAAGATGAATTCTCAACAAAAAATGTTATGATAATTTTTTTTTTATTCCTAATTTGAAATCAAAAACAGCTGAATTTAACCGAAAAAGGCAAATTTTCAAGAAAATAATTAAATTTTCAATCTAATAAAAAGAAGCTTGTGTAACCCAGTAGTAGAATTTTTTAACAAAATAGTTTAATTTTTAACTAAAAAGATCATTTTTTAACTGAAAATGAAATCTTTTTTATCATTTCAAAAAATTAATTATATTAAAATTAAGAATTTTATCTAAATTGGTGAACTCTTAAAAAAAAATTTTTGACTGAGCAATTGGTTTTTCAACCAGAAATTATTAATTTTCTACCAAAGAATATAAATTTTCACACCAAGCAGATAAATTTTTTAGCAAACACCAAAATTTTTACCGTAAAAATATTTTTAAAAAAAATTGTATTAATCAACTGAAAAGTTGAATTTTTCTGCAGAAAAGATTAATCATTCACCAAAAAACGCTAATTTTTAGGCAAACAGTGTGATTTTTTCACCAAAGCAGATAAAATTTCTAAAAGAATAAGATTTATTTTCATCAAAAAAAGACGAATTCTTAAAAAAAAATTAGAATTTCCATCCGAACAACATGAATTTTCAACAAAGGGTTAATTTTTAAGGAAATTGTTGAATTTTTTACTAAAATAGTTCTTGTTTGAAAATTCGTTTTTTTTTTTTTTGGTTTGAAAGTTAATTTGTATCGGTAAAAATTCGTCTCTTTTGGAAGAAATTTTACCCTTATTAGTTAATTTTTTATTTATTTTTATTTATTTGATTTTTTTAAATTCAATTTTCATTAATTTTATCTTATTAATCAATTATAAATGAATTTGCTTTAGGTGAGGATTGTACTATTTTGTTGCAAATTTATCTTATTATTGGTCTAAAACTTATTTTTCGAATAGGAAATAGAACTATTACATTTTTTGTTGGAAATTGATATTTTTAGTCAAAAATTAAACTTTTTGATTTCTAAATCCAAAATTAAAATATTTTTTTATTGAAACATCAACTATTACACTTTTTGCTAAAAATTAATTTTTTTTGGCAATTAAATTTTTACTACTTGGTTGAAAACTAAACTGCTTTGTTGACTTTTTTAAATTGGTCTAAACTTAATTTTTTTAACTAAACATTGTATTTCACTACTCCATTTTAGGTTAAAAATGTATTATTTTTTGTTGGAAGTTCAACTATTTGTTTCAAAATTAATTGTTAAAAACTTGCCTTTTTGTGAAAAATTTTAAAAAAATTTCTTTTTTGACTCAAAAATCTTTCTTGGTTGCGAATTGAACTCTCTTTATTGAAATTTATATTTGTTGGTTGAAAATGCAACTATTTTGTTAGAAATACTTTTTTCTTCGTCCAAATTCAACTGTTTCTGATTAAAAATAAATCTTTTTTTGTCGAAATACTATTATATTTTTCGTAGGAAATTTTTTTTTAAATAAAAGTTCAACTACTTGTTTAAAAGTTAAACTATTTTGTTGGAAAATTTTTTTTTATTGACGTGAAATTACTTTTTTGCATGAAAATTTAAGTGTTTTATTTTTGGTTAACATTTGGTTATTTTTAGTTGAAAATTCAACTATTTGGTTGAAAATTCATAATGTTTTTTTTTAAGATTCATCACTTTAGTTGATAATTCATGTCTTTTGTTAAAAGTATAAGTATTTTGTTGAAAAATTGTCTTTTGCTAAAAATTTTTTCTACTTAAAATTTATGTTTGTTGTTAAAATTTCAACTATTTGGTTTAAAATTAATATATTATACTGAAAATTTGCCTTCTTTCTATAAAAGTATTTAAAAAATCTCTCTTGTTAAAAAAAAACTTTTTTGGTTGCAAATTCAACTCTTTTCAGTAAAATTTTTGTTGTTGTTAAAAATTAAAGAAATGCCATAAAAATTACACACTTTCTTTTTCCTTTTTGAGTCCAAAATCTTTTGTCGTTGAAAAATAAACTTTTTTTTTAAATTCTTTTTTGTGTTTTCGTTTAAAACTTTATCTCTTTTGGTAGAAATGTTGTCTTTTTCGGTTGGAAGTATGTTTTGGTTGAATTTTTCTGTTTTTTATTTTAAATGAAAACACTTCTTTTGTGCGAAATATTAACTATTAAATTTTATGTTGTAAATTTATTTTTTTTTCGAAAATTTAAATGTTTCGTCAAAAGTTCAAAATACTTGTTAAAAATCAACTTCCTAGTGTTGAAAATTCATAGTTTTTATTCAGAGTTCATCTGTTTGGTTGAAGTTGTAACTATTTCGTTGAAAAGAGGTCTTTTCTGAAAAAAGTCAATCTTCTTGTTTAAAAATTTAACTATTTGGTTGAAAATTCGTCTTTTTGGTGAAAAAATTAATCTTCTAGAAGATTTGGTTAAAAATTCATGAATTTTGTTTAAAATTGTGTTTTTTTCTGTAGAAAATTAATCTTTTTGCTTGAATTTTTTTTTTTTTAAAGTTACACTATTTTGGTGAAAAATTTTATTATTCAGTTGTAAATTTATTTTTCTTTTGCTTGAAAATTAATTTTTGTAACTGAAAATTTTACTATTCCATTGTTTTATCATAAATTTATCTTTCTTGGTATTCTGTCGAATTTTTATTTTTTTTTTAGTAGAAAAGTATTCTTTTTGCTTAAAAATTAAACTCTTTGATTTGTTAAAAATTCGCGTGTTTTATTAAAAAATTATGCTTTTTGTAGAAAATTAATCTTTTTTCTCAACACTTTATCTTTTTGATTGCAATTTAAATTATTTTTGTTAAATTAATTAATTATTGTTTATAATTATTATTTTTTAAACTTTAGGTGCTTAGTTAAAATTTCTTTTATTTTTCGACCAAAAATTAATTTTATTTAAACTAAAAATTCCACACTACCATTTTTAATTGGAAATTTCTCTTTTTTAGTTAAAAATTCAACTATTCTATTTTTTGGTTGTAAATTTACCTTTTTTAGTTGAAAACTGAAATATGTGTTTGAAAATTTCTGTATTCTGCTTGTATATATATATTTTTTTTTGCAAAAAAATATTCTTTTAGTTGAAAATTCAACTATTTGGTTAAAAATTCTCGTATTTTATTAAAAATTTGTGTTTTTTTGTAGAAAGCTAATTTTATTGCTTTGTATTTTATCTTTTTGATAAAAAATTGAACTATTTTGGTAAAAATTTTAAGTATTTAGTGAAATTTCTTTTATTTTTTGGTTAAAAATTAATTTTTGTATCTACAAATTTGACACTTCTATTTTTGATTGTAAGTTTTTTTTTAGACAGAAATTCTTTTCTTTTAGATAGAAATTTTTTTTTTGTGAAAATAAATTTAATCAACTGCAAATTCAACTGTTCCATTTTTTTTGTAAACTTATCGTTTTTACTAAAAATTGAACTATTTTCATGAAAAATTTAAGTATTTAGTGAAAATTCCATTTATTTTTTGTTTAAAAATTAATTTTTTAAATAAGAATTCGACAATTTTATTTTTTCATTGTAAATTTATCTTTTTAAGTTAAATTTCTTGTTTTTAGGTAAAAATTAATTTTTTTATATTTAAAATTTAACTATTACATTTTTTGTTCTGAATTTATTTTTTTTTTTTTTGAAAAATGAACTATTTGTTTCAAAATTTATGTATTCTATTAAAAATTCGTCTTTTTTCTAGATAATTATTCTATTTAGTTAAAAATTAAACTATTCCGTAAATAATTCATGTATTTTATTAAAAATTTGTGTTCTTGGATAGAAAATAATTCTTCTTGCTTAAAAAATTATCTTTTTAATTCAGCAAAAAAAATTTATTGGTATAAATTTAAATTAAAAAAAAAAACATTTTTGCTTGTAAATTTATCCTTTTTAGTTAAAAACAGAGCATCTTTTTTAGTTGAAAAAAGAACTAATTCTTTGAAAATTCATGAGCACAATTTAGCTTTCTTATTTGAACACTCAGCTATTTGGTTTAAAATTCTTTTTTTGCGGTAGAAAATTAATCTTCTTGGTTAAAAATTCACGTTTTTAGTTGAAAATTCATCAACTTTGTTAAAAATTTAATATCTTACTTCAAATTTCACAAATTTAAATCCAAAACTTTAAACATTTTAGTCCCCGTAGTAAGTGGAAATTGTAATTGAAATGGTAAAAATCTGAGTTTTCCGAAAAGTTCATTAAAATGAAAAGGAATTATTAACTATTGAATTTTTCTTCACTAATATAAATTAGCTCACAATTTCAAAACAATTATTAGCATCCGGTTATCATCAGGACAGCCTTACCTTTGGCTGGTAAGACATTTTTCCTTAGCTTCAGTCGATAAGGCAAAAAACCATGTACCAATTATATAATCTCGAGTGATCTGAGATCAAAGTTTTACTAATTTCAATTTATTGACAGTCGGTAAAACAGGGAATGAATCGTCATTGCTTGTGCCTACATAAATTACCATCGTGGTTAATGAAAAAATAACTCCCTGTAACGGACTGCAACTTTTTGCACTGCGCATGTACCAAAAAGGGCGGGTCTATTAAAAATTACAAAGTACAAACTTGTAATATTTCATCATCAATTAATTATTTATAGACATTAGCTACTACTTAGATTCAATTTAGTTTATTTAAAAAAAATGAACATTTTTTTTTTTTAATATTGATCCATATTATTATTAATGGTATTTATCGATTTCAAATAGACTGCGCTTTTAGGTACATGCGCAGTTGAAGAAGTCACGGTCCGTTAGCATCACTGCCGGTGGAGTGATCTGATGATCAGTTCGGTCGGTAAGTTAGAAAAGAGAGGCTGCTGGTACCGGCAAAGATATTATCTTTTATTATCTTTGGTACAAAATGCGATAAGGATACATGCGTCAGAGAGCGTACGTAACCTCTGAAGATTTATCGATAGATCGCTGAAGCTCAATCGATCGGTTCCGAGTTTGCTTTATATGGACGGAGGCCTTAGTTGAATTTAAGACTAGGAAAAATTATATGATGAAGTATAACAGATTTTGGATTAGAATTATTTCATTATTTTTATTTTATTTATTCTATTTTTTTATTTATTATTCTCTACATATTGTTATTAATAATATTATTAAATATATTATTTATTTTTATTTATTATTTTTATTAATTAGTAGTAGAATATACTAAATTTTGAACAATAATAAGTTTATAATATATTTATAATAAGTATATAATCAGATATAATATGCAATAAAATAAAAATATGAAATAAATATATAATAATATATTTCTAATAAGTAACAATAAGCGTAAGGTGTTTTTCTTAAATATTTACTCCCCACCCTATCTACCGAGATTTAAGGCACCAAATTTAAAATATAAAAATTTGTATATCAGGTACATAAAATACTTTAAAAATTTGAGCCTTCTAATTATCAGACCTAATTATTAGTTTTTTCTGAAATTTTAAGCCAAGTATAAATATATTATAGTTAATATTTTAACAAAGGAACTTTTTTCATTTTAAATCAGGAACATCTGAATTGAAACGGAAAATAAGAAAATGTAACAAAAATAGATTTTTTAGTGATTGAAAAAAATTTCATCGAATGTGGAATTTTCATCCAAAAAAAGTTGAATTTTTAACCAAGAAGGATTTTTTCACCAAAAAAAGATGAATTTTTAGCAAAATACATAAATTTCTAGCCCAATATTTGAATTTTCAACCAAGATTTTTTTTATTAAAGAAAGAAGAATTTTCAGCAATATACATAAATTTCTAACCCAATAATTGAATTTTCAACCAAGAAGATTTTTTTACAAAAAAATTTATTTATAACGAAATACATACATTTCTACCCAATATTTGAATTTTCAACCAAGAACATTTTTTTATCAAAGAAGAAGAATTTTTGACAAAATACATACATTTCTAACTCAATAGTTGCATTTTTAGCCAAGAAGGCTTATTTTTTCCAAAAAAGAAGAATTTTTAAGAAAATACAGAAATTTTCAACTAAAATTTGAATTTTCAACCAAAAAGGTTTTCATACTAAAGAAGAAGAATTTTTAAAATACATAATTTATAACTCAATAGTTGAATTTTTAAACAAAAGGATTAATTTTCTCCCAAAAAAGAAGAATCCTCAAAAAAATACATACAATTTTAACCAAAGTTTGAATTTCCTACCAAGAAGATTTTTTTACCAAGAAAAAAGAATTCTTAACAAAATACATCAATTTCCAACCCAAAATTGAATTTTCAATCGAGACGATTTTTTTACGGAAAAAAATTAATTTTTAAAAAAAGGCATAAATTTCTAACCCAATATTTGCATTTTCAACAAAAAGATTAATTTTCGCACAAAAAAAGAAGAATTCTGAAGAAATAGCATACATCTCCAACAAAAATTTGAATTTTCTACCAAGAAAGTTGTTTTAACAAGAAAAAAGAATTTTTAACAAAATACATAAATTTCTAACCCAGAATTGAATTTTCAATCAAGACGATTTTTTTACCGAAAAAAAAGAATTTTTAACAAAGTAAATAAAATTCTAACCTAATATTTGCATTTTCAACCTAGAAGATTAATTTTCGCACAAAAAAGAAGAATTCTGAAGAAACAGCATACATTTTTAACTTAAATTTGAATTTTCTACTAAGAAGATTATTTTATCAAGAAAAAAGAATTTTTAGCAAAATACATAAATTTCTAACCCGTAATTAAATTTTCAATCAAGACGATTTTTTCACCGAAAAAAAAGAATTTTTACCAAAATACATAAATTTCTAACCTAAAATTGAATTTTCAATCAAGACAATTTTTTTACTGAAAAAAATGAATTTTTGACAAAATACATTAATTTCTAACCCAATATTCAAAATTTCAACCAATAAAATTAATTTTCACCCAAAAAAGACGAATTCTTAAGAAAATAAATTAATTTTTAACCAAAATTTGAATTTTCAGCCAAGAAGATTTTTTTATCAGTAGAGAAGAATTTTTAATAAAATAGATCAGTTTATGACCCAATTATCGAATTTTCAACTAAGAGTTTTTTACAAAAGAAAAGGAATTTTTGAACAAAATACAGAAATTTTTAACCCAATATTTAAATATTCAACTAAGATGGTTTCTTACCATATAAGATGAATTTTTAACAAAACACATAAATTTTTAACCCGTTTTTTGAATTTTGAAATAAGAAGATGAATTTCTGCCCAGAAAAGAAGAATTTTCAAGAAAATACAAAAATTTTTAAACAAAATATGAAGTTTCAACCAAGAAGATTTTTATACTCAAAAAGAAGAATTTTTAAAATACATAAATTTCTAACTCAATAGTTGAATTCTCAAACAAAAAGATTGATCTTCTCCAAAAAAAAAGAATCCTCAATAAAATACATACATTTTCAACAGAAATTTGAATTTTTTTTCCAAGAAAAATAATTTTTTCCCAAAAAAGAAGAATTTTAAAGAAAATACATCAATTTTTAACCAAAATTTAAATTTTCAAACAAGAAAATTCTTATACTGAAAAAGAAGAATTTTTAAAATACATAAATTTATAAATCAAGAGTTGAATTTTTAGCTAAAAATATTAATTTTCTCCAAAAAAAAAGAATCCTCAAGAAAATACATACATTTTTAACCAAAGTTTAAATTTTTTACCAGGAAGATTTTTTTACCAAGAAAGAAGAATTTTGAACAAAATACATAAATTTCTAACCTAAAATTGAATTTTTAATCAAGACGATTTTTTTACGGAAAAAAATAAATTGTTAACAAAATACATAAATTTCTAACCCAATATTTGCATTTTTAACCAAGAACATTAATTTTCGCACAAAACAGAAGAATTCTAAAGAAACTGCACACATTTTTAACTAAAATTTAAATTTTCTACCAAGAAGATTATTTTAGCAAGAAAAAAGAGTTGTTAACAAAATACATGGATTTCTAACCCAAAATTGAATTTTCAATCAAGATGATTTTTTACCGAAAAAAATGAATTTTTTCAACAAAAGACATAAATTTCTAACCCAATATTTAAATTTTGAACCAATAAAATTAATTTTTACCTAAAAAAGAACAATTCTCAAGAAAATAAATAAATTTTCAACCAAAATTTGAATTTTCATCCAAGTAGAGGTTTTTATCAGTAAAGAAGAATTTTTAACAAAGTAGATAAATTTTTAACCCCATTATCGAATCTCCAACAAATATTTAAATATAAATAAATAAATTTTTAACAAGATATAGAAATTTTAAACCCAATATTTAAATTTTTAACCAAGAAGGTTTCTTACCATAAAAGATAAGTTTTTATCAAAACACATAGATTTTCAAGTCATTATTTGAATTTTTGACTAAGAAAATGAATTCACGCCTAGAAAAGAAGAAATTTCAAGAAAATACATAATTTTTTAACAAAAATTTAAATTTTTAACCAAGAAGATTTTTATACTCAAAGAGAAGAATTTTTAAAATACATAAATTTCTAACTCAATAGTTGAATTCTCAACAAAAAAGATTTATCTTCTTTAAAAAAAAAAGAATCCTGGAGAAAATACATTCATTTTTAACAAAAATTTTAATTTTCTACCAAGAAAAAAACATAAATTTCTAACCCAAAATTGAATTTTCAATCAAGACGATTTTTTTTACCGAAAAAAAATTAATGTTTAACAAAATACATAAATTTCTAACCCAATATTTGCATTTTTAAAGAAGTAGATTAATTTTTGCACAAAAAAAGAAGAATTCTAAAGAAACTACATATATTTTTTAATAAAATTTGAATTTTTCACCAAGAAGATTATTTGATCAAGAAAAAAATTTTTTAAACAAAATACATGAATTTCTAACCCAAAATTGAATTTGCAATTAAGAGGATTTTTTACCGAAAAAAAAATTAATTTTTTCAACAAAATACATAAATTTCTAACCCGATATTTAAATTTTTAACCATTAAAATTAATTTTTCCCCAAAAAATACGAATTCTCAAAAAAATATATAAATTTTTAACCAAAATTTGAATTTTCAAACAAGATGATTTTTTTATCAGTGAACAAGAATTTTTAAAAAATAGATAAACTTATAACTCAATTATCGAATTGTCAACAAAGATTTTTATACAAAAAAATGAATTTTTAACAAAATACAGAAATTTCTAACTCAAAATTTAAATTTTCAACTAAGAAGGTTTTCTACAATAAAAGATGAATTTTTAACAAAACACATAAATTTCTAACAAATTATTTGAATTTTTAACTAAGAAGATTAATTTTCGCCCAGAAAAAAAGAATTCTAAAGAAAATACATTAATTTATAACCGGAAAGTTGAATTTTCAATAAAGAAGATTTTTTCTGAAAAAGAAGAATCGTTAACAAATTATATAAATTTCTAATCCAATAATTGAATTTTCTATGAAGAAAATTTTTTTACCAAAAAAAATAACTCCTAACAAAATATATACACTTCTAACCCAATAGTTGAATTGTCAGCCAAGAAGATTAATTTTCTCCCAAAAAAGAAAAATTCGCAAGAAAATACATAAATTTTTAACCAAAATTTGAATTTTATACCAAGACGATTATTTCAGCAAGAACAAAGAATTTTCAACAAAATACATGAATTTCTAACCCAAAATTGAATTTTCAATCAAGAAGACTTTTTACCGAAAAAATGAATTTTTTTAACAAAATACATAACTTTCAAACACAATATTTATATTTTCAACCAATAAAAGTAATTTTTCCCCAAAAAAGACGAATTCTCAAGAAAATAAATAAATTTTAAACCAAAATTTGAATTTTGAAACAAAAAGATTTTTTTATCAGTAAAGAAGAATTTTTAACAAAATAGATAAATTTGTAACCCAATTATCGAATTTTCAACGAAGCTTTTTTTACAAAAAAAATGAATTTTTAACAAAGTACAGAAATTTCTAACCCATTATTTAAATTTTTAAACAAGAAAGTTTTTTACCATAAAAGATAAATTTTCAACAAAGCACATAAATTTCTAACCCATTATTTGGAATTTTAACCAACAAGATTAATTTTCGCCGAGAAAAGAAAAATTCTTAAGTAAATACACAAATTTTTAACCAAAATTTGAATTTTTTACCAAGAAGATTTTTTCATCAGTAAAGAAGAATTTTTAACAAAATAGCTAAATTTGTAACCCAATTATCGAAATTACAGATTATTATTACAGAAATTTGCTAACCCAATATCTAAATTTTTAACGTTTTGCCAAGACACACAAATTTTTAACCCATCATTTGAATTTTTAACCAAGGAGATGAATTTTCACCCAGAAAAGAAGAATTCTCAAGGAAATACATAAATTTTTAACCAAAATTTAAATTTTCAACCAAGAAGATTTTTTTATCAATAATAAAGAATTTCTAACAGAATAGATAAATTTGTAACCCAAATATCGAATTTTTAACGGAAATTATTTTACAAAAAAAAAAATAAATTATTAACAAAATACAGACATTTCTAACCCAATATTTAAATTTTCAACCA
The DNA here is from genome assembly GCA_032357855.1 of Amphibolips quercusostensackenii. Lineage (NCBI taxonomy): Eukaryota > Metazoa > Arthropoda > Insecta > Hymenoptera > Cynipidae > Amphibolips > Amphibolips quercusostensackenii. The sequence continues at coordinate 3,264,313 of JAUELO010000179.1, read as the reverse complement.
AGAAGGTTTCTTACAATAAAAGATGAATTTTTAACAAAACACATAAATTCCTAACACATTATTTGGATTTTTAACCAAAAAGATGAATTTTCGCCCAGAAAAGAAGAATTCTCAAGAAAATACATAAATTTTTGACCAAAATTTAAATTTTCAACCAAAAAGATTTTTTTTAATAAAGAAGAATTTTTAACAGAATAGATAAATTTGTAAGACAATGGTTGAATTTTTAACGGAAATTATTTCACAAAAAAAAATGAATTTTTAACAAAACACAGAAATTTCTAGCCCAATATTTAAATTTTCAGCCAAAAAGGTTTTTTACAATAAAAGATGAATTTTTAACAAAACGCATAAATTTCTAACACATTATTTGGATTTTTAACCAAAAAGATGAATTTTCGCCTAGAAAAAAAGAATTCTAAAGAAAATACATTAATTTTTAACCATAAAGTTGAATTTTCAATGAAGAAGATTTTTTCCGAAAAAGAAGAATCGTTAAGAAATTACATAAATTTCTAATCCACTAATTAAATTTTCTACTAAGAAAATTTTTTTACCAAAAAAAAAGAATTCGCAAAAAAATACATAAATTTTTAACCAAAATTTGAATTTTCTACCAAGACGATTTTTTCACCAATAAAGGTGAATTTTTAACAAAATACATAAATTTTTACCCTGATGATTAAATTTTCAACCAAAAAGATTAATTTGTCCAAAAAAGAAGAATTCTTAAGAAAATAGATAAATTTTTAACAAAAATTTGAATTTTTAACAAAAAAGATTTTTTCACCAATAAAAATGAATTTTTTGAACGAAATACATAAATTCTTAACCTGATAAATGAATTTCCAGCCAAGAAGATTAATTTTTGCAAAAAAGAATAATTTGATAGAAGATACATCAATTTTTAACCAGAAAGTTGAATTTCCAACCATTAAGATTTTCTTAACAAAAAAGATGAATTTTTAGCAACATGCATAAATTTCTAATCTAGTAGTTGAACTTTTAACCACGACGATTTTCTTGCTAAGAAAATTAATTTTCAACAAGATGAATTTTATAATTTAATTAAATTTAATTAAAGATGAATTTCCAATAAAAAAAGAATTGTTGTAATTAAAAAATAAAGATTTTAATTTTAAATAAGACACTATATAATTTAACCAAAAGAGATAAATTTTAACCAATATGAATTTTTTTACAAGAAAATATGAATTTTTAACAAAATACATAAATTTCTAACCCAATAATTGAATTTTTAAGCAAGACATTTTTGTTACCCAAAAAAAAAATCTAAAAAAATATATAAATTTCTAACCCAATAGCTAAATTTTCAACTAAAGAGATTAATTTTCTCCCCAAAAAAATTTTTTTTTTAAATACATATATTTTGAACTAAAAGTGCAATTTTAAAGCTAAAAAGACGAGGTTTTTACAAATCAGTTGGATTTTCAATCAAATAATTACATTTCTAACTAAAAAGAGAAATTTCTAACCAAGAAGATTTATTTTCGTATAAAAAAGGCGAATTCTAAACAAAATACATGAATTTCTAAATCATATAAAAAAATAATTTGTAATATAGAAACAAAAAAGTTGAATTTTCTACCAAACTACTGAATTTTCAAGACAAAAAGACGAATTTTCTGTACGGAACAGTTGAATTTTCAATCTAACAATTACATCTTAAACCAAAAAGATAAATTTCTAACCAAGATTTATTACATACTAAAAAACACGAAGTCTCAACAAAATACATAATTTTTTAACCAAAATGTTGAATTTTTAACCAAAAGATTTTTCTACCAAAAAAGAAAAATTTCTAACAAAATACATAAATTTCTAACCCAATAATTGAATTTTCAACCAAGAATATTAATTTTCTACCAAAAAAGTTTATTCACCAATAAATTACATAAATTTTTGACCGAATAGGTAATTTAAATTTTTTTTTATAACTTAACGTATTAAATCTGTACCAACAATGGAACAGCTAAATTTTTATTGAAAAAAATTAATTTTTAACGTGAAAAAAATTAAATCATCTGCAAAATAGTTAAATATCCTACCAAACTACTGAATTTTCAAGACAGAAACATTCATTTTTTATACAAAACAGTGGAATTTTCAATAAAACAATTACATTTGAAAAAAACAAATCAATTTTATCCAAGAAGAATTATTTTCTACTAAAAAAGAATTATTATCAGCAAATTACATAACATTTTTACCAAAAATTTGAAGTATCAACAAAAAAGATTAATTTTTTACCAAAAAAGAATATTTAAAAATAAATTAAATACATTTATAGCAGAATAGTTGATTCTTTTAACTCAAAATATCAACTTTTGACTAAAAATGAAACAGTTAAATTTTCATTAAAGAAAATTAATTTTTTGGGTGAAAGAAAATCAGCAACAAAATAATTGAATTCTCTACTAAATTATTGAATTTTCGAGACAAAAAGACGAATTTTCAATAGAAAACAAAAATTCATTTTGTACTAAAAAAGACGAATTCTTATCAAAATATATAAATTTTAACCAATATGAATTTTTTTACTAGAAAATATGAATTTTTAACAAACACATAAATTTCTATCCCATTAGTTGAATTTTTAACGAAGCAGATAAATTTTCTACCAAAAAAGAAGAATTTTCAACAAATTCCATTCAACTGAATAGTTCATCTTTTAAAATAAATAAACAAAATTTTAAACAAAAATGTAACAATCAAATTTCTATTGAAAAAAATTAATTTTTAAAATAAAAAGAACTAATTATCTACAAAATAGTTAAATTTTCTACTCAACTATTGAATTTTCAAGACAAGAGAAATTTGCTATTCAAAACATTTTAATTTTGAATCAAAGAATTATAGATTTTCAACCAAAGAGGTAAATTTTCAACCAAAAAGGTAAATTTTAAACCAAGAATGTTAATTTCCTGCTAAAAAATAAATTCTCAACAAAAGACAAACATTTATAACAAGTAGTTGCATTTTTAAGCAAGAAGATTTTTTTACTAAAAAAGTCAAATTTTCAACAAAGTGCATAAATTTTTAACCAAGTAGTTGAATTTCTGAACTAAAAAATCAATTTTTGTCTAAAAATAGAATCGTCAAATTTTTACTTGAGAAAATTCATTTTAAATAAAAAAAAGGAATCTTCTACAAATCAGTTAAATTTTCTACAATATAGTTAAATTTTTTCCACCTAATTATTAAATTTTGAAGACAGAAAAACTAATTTTCTAAAAAAAAAAATGAAATCCTAACAACAAAAAGTTCATTTTTAACAAAATAGTTCAATTTTTAGTTTTAAAAAATAATCATTCC